>MU784870.1:8781-34635 GCA_026770625.1 Nicotiana glauca | reverse complement strand
CTCTTTTCGTTTATTTGCTCCAAAATTAAACTTAAAGATCCTAAATTAAATTAATAAAACCAAAATTAACTTAAAATACTAATCAACTCCTAATAATAATTGTCACACAAATTAAACATCAATTAAAATAAAATCACACAATTGGGACATTAAATGCTAAAAATGCAAAAATACATATATTTGTGATTTTCCATTTTTGTAAAACAAACTTGATTACTCCTAATTGTAGAATTAAATCCTAAATGCAAATGCAACATATTTTTATATTTTCATTAATTTAACAAATAAATATGTCCAGACAAATACAAATAATTATCCATAAATGCCGCAAAAAATCTAAAAATTGCACACAAAGGAAAATTATTTTATTTTGAATTTTTCGGGAGTAGTTATTGTATAGGGCAAAAATCACGTGCTTACAGGGCTGCTTGTCGGGCAGATTGGACGGTTATTTACTCTTAACGGTTTGGCTTATCGGTTATCGCCTTTTAAATATATTAATCGGCTAGCCACCTGATAAGATATCGGGCGGATTGGTATCGTTTTAGCTCTTATCAGGCGATTATCGGGTGGTTTATCGGCCTAATTCAATCTATATTGTGCGCATTAATTGTTTGATGATCGGTGACTCAAAATAGAAAATTGAGAAAAAAGAGAAATTAGAGTAGTAGCTTTCCAATTTCAAGTATTAAAATAGCCGTCGAAATGAATTCTTCAAACTCTCACCTTAGGATAATTCAGTTACTCTATCATCATCTTGATTATACCTCACAATCACATATAATATATATGCCTTTTTCTTTTAACTTTCATCACTAATATTCTTCGAGAAACAAGTTAAGATGTTGTAGTAGTGAATAAGCATCAGAATATTGACATCAGCAACAACGAATTAAGAAAATTGAATAATCCGCCCCCAAACCGATAAGTCGTTAATAAAAAAAAATTAATCCGTTAACCTGATACCAATAAGCCATTAAGCTTCGATTTCAGTTCGGTTTTCGATTTTCGGTTTCGATTCGGTTTTGAACACCCCTACTTGTGGGTACATAAAAAAGGCCAGTTCAAGAAACTTGATTTTGATGGATTTCACTGAGAATTTAGCTATATGTATAACGCTTAAGGAATTAACTGCAGGTGTTCCGAAAGAAATAATGACAACTTTTTTATTTTTTTGGTTTTCACTAGGTGTTCAACATTTGTTTTGAATTTCAACTAATTCGAATTCGCGCCGTGTAAGATTCATTAACGAGGAGACACTCCCTATCAAGATTCTTTTTATTATCATGATTCTAATTCGAAACGTTATTTAAGGATGACAATTTATTAAATTGTAGAGATAAAACATGGGCTTTATACTTGAGGAGAAGTCCATATAATAGGGCGATGTATGGGGTGGAATTCAAAAGGGAAATTTTCATAAAGCACTATCTTTCAGTAGTAATTAGCCATCTATAGATACCATTTGTTATATTACGGATTATAGATACCTTTATCTGGTTATAAGATGTATTTGATGTATTTAAGTTATTGTATTCATGAATACAGTAGCAAAAATAGGCGTGAATCAGGGAAGTCCAGCTAATCAGTTGTTGTATTTGAGTGTATTCAACTGTATTCATGGAGTGAAACATGGGATTACAGCTGGACAGATTATTGTATTTGGTTGTATTCATGATGTGAAATAGGGAATTACATTATTTTTAAAAGGGAAAGTGAATCAATTAACATAATAGACTCCTAATATAACTCAACAAACTCAATTATAACACACAAATTTTGTATTTTCAGTTATAAAAAAGATTCTCAACCGAAAAATACTCCCAAAACATAGCAAACTTCAGAGAAATTATATAATACATCTGAGTACATAAATTATATTAATTAAAAAAAACTTATGAATACATTCATAACATATAGCGAGACAGTGAATACAATAAAATACATAGAATACAACAGCATACATTAAAATACAATGAGAAAAAAAGACAGTGAATACAATGAAATACATGGAATACAACAAGATACATTGAATTACAATAAAAAAAAATACAATGAATACAATGAAATACATGAAAATATAGCATGATACGCTGAAAATACATTGAAATATACTAACATAAAATCAAGTTGCTAAGCCCCAAACTCCGTCGTCTTTGTTCAAGAGCAAACCCTAATATCCGGCGAATCCGCCGTCGAGCAAAAACCTTGAATCTCACTATTCCCATGCATCGAAATTACAAATGGGGTCATGAAAGTTGTCGGCCATTCCATGAGCGATATGAAAATCCAAATCTCTAACTCTTGTGTGAGTCATTTTCATGAGTATAAGAAGCTGCATGAGAAGTGGGAAGAAGTCCAAAGTTTGAATTCCATCCGTCAATTCCGTCCTTCTAATCTCGCGAGTGCAACTATACTCTAACAATTCTCCTACTACAATGGAGGATATCGACGGAGGAGAAATCGCAAGCGAACTAGACAGAGAAGAGGAAGAGAATCAGAAAATTTAATGGGATGGGGGAAGAGAATGGGATGTATCAAAGTAGAGAGAGAAAGAAAATATTGTAACTCATTAGTGTATTAAGTGGCTTAGGGCTAGGAGGTAATCAAAATTAAATATTTTGCTATAAACCTTAAAAAGTATCTATAGAATATAATTTTTTAAAATGGTATTTATTTAAAATAAATAAGGTATTAACCTTTGCTATAGGAGGTAAAAATTCCAATACAAAAATAGCCAGATCTACAAATGTTAATTGAAAAATAGTCACAATTTAAAAAGTAATCGAAATGTAGCCACTTTTCATGTAAATATAAATTTGAACGAAAATATTGTTCAAAATCCGAAAAATATTCCAGCATAATATATTGGCTCAGAATAATATGCTGGAAGTTCATACACAGGTGCTCCAATCTACAGTATATTATATTGGAACTTTTCGTGTATAGGAGTTCTAGCATAATATGTTGTAAGTTCATACACAGGTGCACCAATCTCCAATATATTATGCTGGAACTTTCCGTGTTGCAGCAAAATAGTGGCTATTTTTAAATGACTTTGCATGTAACGACCCGACCAGTCGTTTTGAGCTCTAGCGTGTCGTTCAGTGGTTTGAGGACATGAGCAGCTTCATTTCAGGCATTATGACTTGTACGCGTGGTCGGAATTGAATTTCGGCAAGTCCAGAGTTGATATGGAAAGAGAATTCTCAATTCGAAAGCTTAAAGTTGAAAGAATTAGCTAGGATTAGAATTTTGAGAAAATGACCTTAGAATCAGGTTCTAAAGGCTCAAGCAGGTTCGTATTATGATTTCAAACTTGGGCGTAGGCTCGGTTCGGGTTTTGGATGACTCGGGAGCGTGTTGGCGCCTATTGTGGAAGTTAGCATTTTAGAAGAAATTTCATAAGTTTTTCTTGAAGTGTATTTCAGTGTTATCGATGTCCATTTGAGATTTCGAGTCTGTAAATAGATCCATATGGTGATTCTGGAGTTGGGAGCACGATAGGAAGTGAATTCGGAGGTCTGTAGGTCATTTTGAAGTCATTTGGCTAAAGATAGAAAATTGAAGGTCTTTGAGGGGTTTGACCGGAAATGGACTTTTTGATATCGGGGTCGGAACCCGTTTTCGAAAGTTGGAGTTGGTCCGTAATGTCGAATATGACTTGTGCGCAAAATTTGAGGTCAATCGGACGTGATTTGATAGGTTTAAACATCGAAAATAGAAGTTTGAAGTTTTAAAGTTCATTAAGTTTGGATTGGAGGTCGATTCATGATTTTAGCATTGTTTGATGTGATTTGAGGCCTCGAGCAAGTTTGTAATGTGTTTTGGGATTGGTTGGTATGATTGATTGGGGTCCCGGGGGGCTCGGGTGGATTCCGGGTGATCAACGGATCGAAATTTGGAATTTTTGGATAGCTGATGGTCTGGTTGCTGATATAACCGCTTCTACGGTGGGTTAACTGCAGAAGCAGCCCCGCAAAAGCAAGAAAGGGAACCGCATAAACGGTTGGAAGTGAAGGCAGCTGCGACCGCAGATGCGGTCAAGATTCCGCAGAAGCGGGATCGCATCTGCGGAAGGTGTGTTGCAGAAGCGTAAATGAGCAGCCTAGGGAGGACCGCAGATGCGGTCAGGATTCCGCAGAAGCGGGACCACATCTGCGGAAGTTATGTCACAGAAGCAACAAAGGGTGGCCTAGGAAAAACCGCAGAAGTGGCAGTTTGTCCGTAAAAGCGGGACCGCGAAAGCAAAAATTCTTCCGTAGAAGCGAAAGTAGCTGGAGGCAGAGAGCGGTTTTAAAAAATCGGATTTTGGCCATTTCCTCTCATATTTTTTTGGCTTGGGCGATTCTTATAGGGGTTTTAAGAGAGGATTTTCATCATCGATGTTAAGGCAAGTTATCCCCACCTATTTTGAGTTAAATACATCAACTATGTATGGATTTGAGCATTGAATTTAGTATAAACTTGAGGTTTTTGTGGAAAACCTAGAAATTTACATTTCTTGGAATTTAACCACGATTTTGGGTATGGAATTGAGAGTAAATTATATATTTGAGTTTGTGAGGTTATGGGTAGACTTACTCTTCTAAAATTTTGGAAATCCGGCCACATGGGCCCGAGGGCAATTTTGTCAACTTTTCGATCGGGGTTAGGAATTGTTATAAATTGGATTATAATGAGTACCTTAGCATATATTAATAAATTTGCATAATAATTGGCTAGTTTCGGAGCATTGTGCATCTATTCGAGCCTTCGGAAGGGCGTGGAATGCTGGTTATGGATCTTCGGAGCGAGATGAGTCTCCTTTCTAACCTTGTAAGAGGGAATTGTCCCCATAGGTGAAATAATTGATTATGTGCTCCTATTGTGGGGGCTACGTACGCACGAGGTGATGAGAGTCATTGCGTAGCTACTATTATGCTATTGTCCAGGTAGTTAGGACCAAAAGCATGCTATACTTGGATTAATTGTAAACTTATCGACATTTGAATTGCTTAAATCACCTCGAGTTAGTAAATGAATTCCCTTAAAAGATTAAGCTTCATTTTCAAAAATCTTTAAAAGAGAATGGGCTTTTCTATGGATAAATATTCCTTGTTGACTACTTAATTGACCGTCTGTGTGTGTTTAATTTTGGAACGGGCCGAACGCCTCGGCAGATAAAATAGATACATCTATCAGCGCGCCGTCGACCCTCGGCAAGTGCATAGTTTATTTCTGTTGGAATAAAAATCATGTTTATTGAAATCCATAATTTAATGTATTACTGACATCATTATTGGACCACTAGTAAGTGTCGAAGTTGACCATCTCGTCTATACTTCTTCGAGATTAGGCGGGATACTCATTGAGTACACGTTGTTTACGTACTCATATTACACTTCTGTGCATTTTTGGTTGCACAGGTATATGTAACTCTAGCGGCCTACTGGGCGTAGCAGCACGGATGATTCTGGGACTAGGTGAGCTACATTATTCGAGATGGCCACAGCTAGTACAGTCTCTTCCAGTATACTGTATTTTCTTCTTGTCCATTGTATTCCGGACGGGTGTTGTATTTTATTTCCTTGTCAGTAGATGCTCATGCACTTGTGACACCGGATTTTGGGAGGATTGTTGGATTATTAAATGTTAAGTTGTTAAAGATTTCGCAGTTTTTTCCGTAAATTTTATTATTCGTTATTTAATGTGTAAAGAAAAATGATTTTGACAATAAAAAAATGTAGAATTTAATTGAGTATTTTGGTTGGCTTGCCTGACAGTGGTGTACCGCACCTCCACGACCCTTATTGGATTTTGGGTCGTGACAACATGGTATCAGAGCACTAGATTCCTAGGGTCTCACGAGTCATGAGCAAGTCTAGTAGAGTCTCGCCGATCAGTACGGAGATGTTTGTACTTATCCTTGGGAGGCTGCTGGACTGTTAGGAGTACTCCCCTTCTTGATTCCTTATCGTGCGATTTGATCCCGGGGGACGTATGCCTTTAATTCATTCCTTCTCAATCTTATGCGACGCAAAGCGCTTGTTATAAATCGAGAATTGAAGAATCATAATAGTACTACGGATGTGGTGCGGGATGTTTCTCCCGGTATAGTTGATTGGATTATTATTGTCGCCTTATGGAAGTATAATTTAATGTTTCAGCTCAGCAACAGTACTTCTGAGGGCTTTGAGGCTAGGCACAAGTTGCCATGATGCATATGAATGACTGTTCCACAGTAGTAATATGATGGTAGGACGTTTGCCCACGTGTCGGGGCAGTGAATGACTTGAAGGGAGGTTTACTCAGTGAATAATCAAGAGATTCAGTATTTTATTCCAGACAGGGGAAAGGCAATCGGACTAAGGATGGTCATATATGGACTGGTGGGAGTAATGAGACTTGGTATTTGCAAGCGCGGTGGAGCTTTCTTCTATGATGGGGTGTCGTTGTCCTAATTGAACGTACTAAGTTTGTCGGTGTTATGATCTTCTGCAATTTGCCTTTGGGGCAAGATATTGCGAAATAGTATTAGAGATACAACTGTCGGATATCGTAGGGTGCGGTGGTTTAGGATTGAATCAGTGCTTCTAATGTTGACGGTTCGATAAAGATGACCTTCGGAAAGGTTTAAAGTTAGCAGTAATTGTGGGTTCAAGTACCACGAAGATAGATTTTTATTTAAGCCAGCCACTGAATATCTAAGGACGAGGAAGGACATGTGGGAAGCGTCAGGCGGTGTTCAAAACTCTAAAAGGCCAGGTATATGAAGCGAAGGTCGAGTAGTCGATTAAGGGGATGAGTTTCGCCAAAGTAGAAGAGTGGCGGAGTTGCATATGGGCTTTTCAGTGGGATGACCACGTACCTTAAGGAGAGTTTGGAGTGATTTGAGAATGTTAGTGCCTGGTTATTGGGGTCTATGGATCTAATCTGAAGTAGGGTTTCTTGTATGGCAGGAGATTTAATATAACGGAAATGAGCCGCTTAAATGAAGAAGGATGCAAAATAACTTTGAATTGGGAGGATGTTGCCGCACATTTAACTAATGTCCACGGGGGGTGAATGGACTTGTGCAGCTGAAGAGCGAGCTCAGACTCGGGATGGGTTATTGATGTCGTAGTGGTTGTACCCCGTGCAACAATATTGGAAAATGCCCGGGAGAGCTTTCTATAGGTGGGTTACCCAAGTGAGTAGGTTAGCGGTCGTGTGGTTGGCGAGGCTTTTGCGAGGAATTCTATCGGTTATATAGCAAAGAGATCGGTTGTGCAAATGTGTTTGATGATTCAGAATGTAAAAAAGGGGATTTTACAGAAAGATTTCGAGAATTTTGGCGTTGATTGCACAAGGTTATGTCAATAGGAGATAAAGAGGACGGGTGAATTCCAGATTTGTGAAATGATGGCTTCAAGCTAAGTGGGAGAGTCCCACCGCTTATGATTGGGTTGTATGGTTAACTACTTGCGAGATTTTTGACCATTAGCATATCGATGGGCTAATTCAGTTACGGAAAAAACCATAAGTGGTAACTTGGGCAAAGGAAGTATTAAAGGTGTGCTATCATTAGCCTTGTTGGACCATGTTCAGACTTGGGGAATGATTCAGGATTTTGCTTTGTATAGATGCGGGTTCCAAGGGGAGTAATTCCGCCAGGTGCCTCGTCAAGAGGGTATTCATATGTTATAAGATTTATGGAGTTGATTATATTTGGGACCAAGTCAGAGCGGGTGGCTCTCAACAACGGTCCTAATGGATTCAAAAAGAAAGTAAAATATGGTGCATAATGATTTCGAGCCTATAAGTACGGTTAAGAATCAAGCTTTTGCAGCAGCCTATGAGTGGAGGCCCAGAATGTTCTATGATGTTTTGACTTGCAGTGTAGTACTTGAGAGGTAAATGAGAAGGAACTTCGGATTCGTAGAAGGATTAGCAGAATGGGCATATCAGTTGAGGCTGTGAATGTGCGTGCAGGGAAGGTATGAAATGGTTTATGGGACTTGAAACAGCATGGTCTCGCCGTTCAAGGTCACTCGGGGTGAGTTCGGATAGAGTGTGGTAAGTGTTGAATGGAGTTATTATGGTTTCGATGGCAATCAAGGATAAATTGGACGAATATGGATTGGCTAGCCATGATTGAGTTGGCATATTGGTGGTGGAGATCAGTTCCTTCCGTGTGATCAAGTTATGCAAGTGATTTGTGGCAGTACGTGTGAGGCTTGTCGGCCGCCATGGTTAACGTTATTCAGAGGTATTCCACTATTATGGCATGTTTCTTGTAGGCGGACCCCGAAAGGGTTATGGTGGGGTAGGCCCCTACTTAGAGATTTGCATATTTCAACGGTTATAAGAATTTGCATGTGTGTTGCTATGTTTCTCCTGAAGTGAGTTCAATGAAAAGCTTTATATGATGAAGTGTTGACCTATTAGTGATTCCGGAGTTATGATAAAAATCATGTTCTATCATGCATTGGCATGTTGGGTGCAATGAGTAGTATGGAATTTGAAGTGAGGATCAAGGTTGCATTCGGTGTTGGTAAGGATGTCACGAGCTCGGATGAGCAGGAAGGGATTTTCGATGTTCAAAGCAAGTTGGTATTGTCTGCAGCGTCGCCTGAGATCGATGTTCTATGAGAAAGGCTTTGCATCTTGGTTAAGGATTCTTGATCGCTTTTCAGCGTTAGTAAGGCCGGTGGTTTGGATGTACAGACCTGTCATGTGTTTTGAAAGGTTGTGGGAGCGTGTCCCACAAGAAGATTGTATAAGTTTGGCACGTAGTCACTCGATTGATTAAGATTTAAACCAAGTATGAGGATTGTGGTAATATCGTTAATTTGAGAATTTATGCCTAGAAGGCACTCTGTTTATTAGGTTGTGGATTGTGGAGGAATTCTCCGATTATGATGTTTGTTCTTATACGTTATGAAAGAAAGGAGAGTTATTATGGACCTCGGAAAGTTTATTAGCCTAGTGAGTCCAATCAGAATCGGCTTGAGGTCGGTGGATGGATTCAAATGTGAATACGGGCTCTATATCAGGCCAAACGTGCTCATTTCAGTAATGCACTCCTTATGGAGGAGTAGTCAGGGTGTTATTTCATTGTCAGATATTTCATGTAGTGATACAATGTGCCATGTGAGTTGTGAGACGGCTTGAGAAATTGCTTATGTATTGAGGATCCGCATAGAAATAGTGTTATATGAGCCAAATGGCTCTTGAGATTCAGATTGTTTATCGCACCTCAGTTGTGCTTGAGTTTTGTAGCTTATAGCGCTATATGTCCCCTCAGGGATGGTATTGTGCACTGAGCGTGCTTGTGATCGAAATTCGGTATTTTATTGTAATGAGCAATTTAGCTCGATGTGCATCTCCTTAGGTGAGTGTTATGTGTGGATCGGGTGGCACGCCGCCATGGGTATGTTATTTGGATCGGGTTGCACGCCACAATAGTGTGATGTTGAGTACAACTTTCCATATGCTATTTTTGTATGCCTTGCTTCCTATTTTCTATGGAAAGTCCGTATTAGTGCGTGAGTTAGGTAATTCCTTCCAGAGTTCATTTTCCTTTTGTATCGCATTCGAATTGGTAGCCTATTGGCACATTGTGGCATCATATGGTACTTTTGGTCATATCGGGGTGGCTTATTGCCTGAGCAGTTTGTACTGGGTGAGACGAGGTTGTTGGATTTAGGATCAGTGCAATTTGATTACGTGAAATATATTAAGGAGCAAAAATCATTATTTGGTTCAGAATAAGGTAATGTTTCTTGTCAGAAGTATAGACTCAATGGTTGGTTGACTCAACAGCTGATTATGAAATTTCTGCACATCTCTTCCGTCATGGAGGTATTGTAGGTTAGAGTAAGACACGTGTATATCATGGGATGCAATGGGAGCATCAGATTAGTAGGATTTTGACTAAGATTGATCAGAAAAAGGTTATTGTGCTCCGATGAGTAAAGTGATGCAAGGTGTGAATTCAGCAAAGTTATGCAGTCATGTTTGGTTACAGCGTGTAGTGATTGATGTGGTGATCTTATGGTGGAAACAGGTCGGCAATAGAATTCCGGATGCTGGAATTGGGCTCTAAGGCGTATCTGCTTGAATAAAAGAAAATATCTTCAGAATTGATCGAGCTAATGTGCTCAACTGAGTTGTGGTAGCACGGGAAGGTACATGAGATATTGAACGGTGATTTCAGACTACTTCAGTGTAGTTCTCAACACGTTCGAGGACGAACGTATGTTTAAGTGGGAGAGAATGTAATGACCCGACCGGTCGTTTTGAGCTCTAGCGTGTCGTTCAGTGGTTTGAGGCCATGAGCAGCTTCATTTCATGCATTATGACTTGTACGTATTTGTCGGAATTGAATTTCGGGAAGTCCGGAGTTGATTTGGAAAGAGAATTCTCATTTCGAAAGCTTAAAGTTGAAAGAATTAGCTAGGATTAGAATTTTGAGTAAACGACCTCAGAATCGGGATCTAAAGGTTCCAGCGGGTTCTTACTATGATTTCGGACTTGGGCGTAGGCTCGGTTCGGGTTTTGGATGACCCGGGAGCATTTTGGCGCCTATTGTGGAAGTTAGCATTTTAGAAGAAATTTCATAAGTTTGGCTTGAAGTACATTTCAGTGTTATCGATGTCCATTTGAGATTTCGAGTCTGTAAATAGCTCTGTATGGTGATTCTGGAATTGGGAGAGCATTTGGCTTGAAGTACATTTCAGTGTTATAGATGTCCATTTGAGATTCCGAGTCTGTAAATAGCTCCGTATGGTGATTCTGGAGTTGGGAGAGCGATCGGAAGTGAATTCGGAGGTCCGTAGGTCATTTTGAAGTCATTTGGCTAAAAATAAAAAATTGAAGGTTTTTAAGGGGTTTGACTGAAAGTTGACTTTTTGATATCGGGGTTAGAATCCGATTCTGAAAGTTGGAGTCGGTCCGTAATGTCGAATATGACTTGTGCACAAAATTTAAGGTCAATCGGACGTGATTTGATAGGTTTAAACATCGCAAATAAAAGTTTGAAATTTTAAAGTTCATTAAGTTTGGATTGGAGGTCGATTCATGATTTGAGCTTTGTTTGATGTGATTTGAGGCCTTGAGTGAGTCCGTAATGTGTTTTGGGATTGGTTGGGTTCCTGGGGGCCTCGGGTGAATTCTGGGTGATCAACGGATCGAAATTTGGAATTTTTGGATAGTTGATGGTCTGGTTGCTGGTATAACCGCTTCTGCGGTTGGTTAACCGCAAAAGGGGCCCCGCAGAAGCGGGAAAGAGAACCGCAGAAACGGTTGGAAGTGAAGGCAGCTGGGACCGTAGATGCGGTCAAGGTTCCGCAGAAGCAGGATCGCATCTGCGAAAGGTGTGTCGCAGAAGCGAAAATGAACAGCCTAGGGAGGACCGCAGATGCGGTCAGGGTTCCGCCGAAGCGGGACCGCATCTGCGGAAGTTATGTGGCAGAAGCGAAAAAGGGCGGCCTAGGAAAAATCGCAGAAGCGGCAGTTTGTCCACAAAAGTGGGATTGCGGAAGCAGAAATTCTTCCGAAGAAGCGAAAGTTGCTGGAGGCAGAGAAGGGTTTTAAAAAAATCTGATTTTGGCCATTTCCTCTCATATTTTCTTGGCTTGGGCGATTCTTGGAGGGGTTTCAAGAGTGGATTTTCATCATTAATGATAAGGTAAGTTATCCCCACCTATTTTGAGTTAAATACATCAATTATATATGGATTTGAGCATTGAAATTAGTATAAACTTAAGGTTTTGGTGGAAAACCTAAAAATTTACATTTCTTGGAATTTAACCACGATTTTGGGTATGGAATTGAGAGTAAATTATATATTTGAGTTTGTGAGGTTATGGGTAGACTTACTCTTCGAAAATTTTGGAAATCCGGGCACGTGGGCCCGAGGGTAATTTTGTCAACTTTTTGATCGGGGTTAGGAATTGTTATAAATTGGATTATAATGAGTACCTTAGCATATATTAATAAATTTGCATAATCATTGGCTAGTTTTGGAGCGTAGTGTATTGATTTGAGCCTTCGGAAGGGCGTGGAATGCCGGTTATAGATCTTCGGAGCAAGGTGAGTCTCCTTTCTAACATTATAAGAGGGAATTGTCCCCATAGGTGAAATAATTGATTATGTGCTCCTATTTGTAGGGGTTACGTACGCATGAGGTGACGAGAGTCCGTGCGTAGCTACTATTATGCTATTGTTCGAGTAGTTAGGACCCAAAAGCATGCTATACTTGGATTAATTGTACACTTATCGACATTTGAATTGCTTAAATCACCTCGAGTTAGTAAATGAATTCCCATAAAAGATTAAACTTCATTTTCAAAAATCTTTAAAAAAGATTGGGATTTTATATGGATAAATATTCCTTGTTGACTACTTGATTGACCGTCTGTGTGTGTTTAATTTTGGAACCGGCCGAATGCCTCGGCAGATTTAATAGATGCATCTATAGACGCATCGTCGACCCTCGGCAAGTGCACAATTTATTTCTGTTGGATCGGGCTGTCGCCTCGGCATAATATGCGCATGCTTGTATTGCTGCCTTGAACTTAATTAAGTTATTATCGCCTCTTCATGGCTTGAAAATAGTTGGATAATTAAGAAAATGAATTGAAATTTCCTATAAAAGAATTAATTATTTATTCCTTTCCTTCTATTTGGACTAAAAATCATATTTATGAAAATTCATAATTTAATGTATTACTGACATCATTATTCGTCCACTAGTAAGTGTCGAAGTTGACCATCTCGTCTCTACTTATTCGAGATTAGGCGGGATATTCATTGAGTATACGTTGTTTACGTACTCATACTACACTTCTGTGCATTTTTGACTGCACAGGTATATGTAACTCTAGCAGCCTACTGGGCGTAGCAACACAGATAATTTTGGGACTAGGTGAGCTTCATTATTCGAGACGGCCGCAGCTAGTACAGTCCCTTCTAGTATATTGTATTTACTTCCTGTCCATTATATTCCGGACGGGTGTTGTATTTTATTTTCTTGTCAGTAGATGCTCATGCACTTGTGACACCGGGTTCTGAGAGGATTGTTAGATTATTAAATGTTAAGTTGTTAAGTATTTGGCGGTTGTTTTCCTTAAATTTTATTATTCGTTATTTAATGTGTAAAGAAAAATGATTTTGACAATACAAAAATGGAGAATTTAATTGAGTATTTTGATTGGCTTGCCTGACAGTGGTGTCCGGCGCCATCACAACCCTTATTGGATTTTGGATCGTGACATTGCAAACGCTGACTATTTTTAAATTACTAGTTTGAAAACTGGCTAGCCTGTGCTATTTTCACGATGAATGGTCTTTTGCATGGCCTGCTTATTAAAATGAACATTGCATATACAAATCTGATTCAAACAATTGGCATAACAGAGCATATTTTTTTGTTTTTTACTAGTTTTAGGGTACGTGCATTACGCGTGCATTTTGTCTCAATAATTATCAATTTATTATATTATATTAAAATTTGTATTTTAGATATGAAATACTATTAAAAAGTATAATTAAGTTCCTGAAATGATTAATTGTTAATCCTATTTACTATTTAATAAAGACAGAAATTCTATCCCATAAAAGTAATTATTCGTCTCAATCAGTATGTAACTTAAAATTGATTTCAGTTTTATTATTCAATTACTTAAGTTTCACAAGTTATTTTTTTTAGTTTCTGCAAGAAAAAATAACTTTTTGTTATAAATATATATTATATTATGGATGTTCATTTAGTACTCCATTGTAAATAAGCTTCTCGGAGAAGCTTATCCATACGGGACTCTGTCGTAAATATGATTATCTATTTAGTACTCTATTGGAAATAAGCTTCCTGAAGAAGCTTATCATTTCGGAACTCCGTTATGGATAAATATTACCCCAGGCAGAAGATTATCTATATTTGGTACTGTAGCAGCTTACAAGCAACTTACAAGAAGCTTACACAGCAGCATGCAGTAGGAACTTATAAGTAGCTTACACAGCAGCTTGCAGTAGCAGCTTACACAGCATCTTGCAGTATCAGCTTACACAGCAGTTTACAGTAGCAGCTTACACATCAGCTTCCTTTCTTCTATAAATAGAGGAGATTTCAATCCCTGAAGGATAGAGTTTACAGTACGCATGAAACGTGGTAGACCAATCGATTCCAAAGGTAACAATCCTTGAAAAATAATAAGGAGCTAATGATCAAAATGATCATAATGAGGAGGAAATGAGCTCTAGAAAATCCCATGACATAACATTTCATGAAACTCCAGAAGAAGTTCAAGTACTTGAATATAAAGAAAGTGATGAGATCTCAACAAGTTATGTCGCTTGCGAACAGATACAAAATGATCGTCGATGATATATTTGATACAATATAGTGCACAATACTATGAAATATTGTGAGGATCAGACCAGCAGTCCAGACACCTGAAGATGTCATGCCATTTAAATGCGAATCATAACCTATATGACTCATTTGATCAACTCTCTATAAAGATCCTTAAATGATTTAAAACGCCTAAAGCGTATTCCAAATCTCAGGAAATGTACTCAATCAGATTACAAAGATCTTTGTACGGTTTAAAGCAATCTGGGCGTATGTGGTATTATCGCCTCAGTGAATATTTGCTGAAAGATGTTACATAAATGATGTTATTTTTCCATGTATTTTTATAAAGAAAATGGATTCAGAATTTGTTATACTTGCTGTATATATTGATGACATAAATCTTGTTGGAACTCCAGAAGAGCTCCAAAAGGCAATTAAATATCTTAAGAAAGAATTTGAGTTGGGAAGACAAAACTTTTTCTTGGTCTGCAAATTGAACATTTAGCAGATGAGATCTTTATCCATCAATTTGCCTATACAGCAAGGGTCTTAAAATGCTTTTACATGGACAAAGCGCACCCATTGAGTGCACCAATAGTTGTTTGATCACTTGAAGTGGATAAGGATTTGTTCCGACCTCCAGAAGAGGATGAGGAACTCCTTGGTCCCGAAGTACCCTATCTCAGTGCAATTGGTGCACTCATGTATCTTGCTAATGCTACAAGGTCTCACATATCATTTTATGTTAATTTACTAGTATAATTCTTCTCCTACAAGGATTAAGGATCCGTTCTTACCTCCAGAAGAGAATGATGAAATCCTTGGTCCAGATATACCCAAGTCTCTGCACTGTACTCTTTTTTCCTTGCTCGGATTTTTTTCCACTGGGTTTTTTCTCGTAAGGTTTTTAATGAGGCATCTTGCAATGTATATTATTAGTGTACTCTTTTTCCTTGACTAGGATTTTTTCCCTCGAGGTTTCTCCTAGTAAGGTTTTAATGAGGCACATAATGAACATCCAAGGAGGAATATTTTGAGCATATTTTTGTGGATGTCCATTTCTTACTCCTATTTTGTACTCCATTGAAGTTTTCTACAAGCAGCTGGTGCAGGCAGGTTGCAAGCAACTCAATGAAATGACTTGTAGCTTCTTCTTGGTTTGATGAGATCAATCAGAAATAGTGGTGTATAATATTCTCTACAAATTCAAGTTTTGAGAAGATGGTATACAAGATTGGAATGCAGCGACTCGAATTTTTGAAACAAGGTTTTCATCTAGGGGAGTAAAATACGCGATGCACTCTTTTTTTCCTTACTAAAGTTTTTTCCCACGGGGTTTTCCTTATAAGGTTTTTAATGAGGCACCTAACAATGCGTATTATTAAATATGTGTAATCTTTTTCCTTCACTAGAATTTTTTCCCACGGGATTTTTCCTAGTATGGTTTTAATAAGGCATATTATCTTTTAATGAACATCCAAGGGGGAGTGTTATAAATATATATTATATTATGGATGTTCATTTAGTACTCCGTTGTAAAATAAGCTTCCCGAAGAAACTTATCCATATGGGACTCCGCTGTAAATATGGTTATTTATTTAGTACTCTATTGGAAATAAGCTTCCTGAAGAAGCTTATGATTTCGGTACTCCGTTATGGATAAATATTACCCCCGGCAAAAGATTATCTATATCTGGTACAGTAGCAACTTACAAGAAGCTTACACAACAGCTTGCAGTAGCAACTTACAAGTAGCTTACACAGTAGCTTCCAATAGCAACTTCCAGTAATAGCTTACAAGCAGCTTGCAGTAGCAGCTTACACAGCAGCTTCCTTTCTTCTATAAATAGAGGAGATTTCAGTTCATTATTGATATGAATTTAAAGTTGAATAATAAATCTTTCTCTCTACTTGTCTTCGGTTTCTTTACTTTAAAGTCTTTATTTCATAACACTTTTGAAGATTTAAAGTTTTTAGATTAAAGCTACTTTTAAAAAACTTTGATTCCCCAAAAGATTTGAATTGTTTTAAAATATTCGAACCTATAACTACGTTATATCCTTTCTTTGATATTTTTTCTACAATAGTTTTTGAATTGTGCATGAACTCGAATTAGTAAAATCACTGGCCACATAGCTTTTTGAATAAGCGAATGTTCTTTTCACATTCTGTTACAACCAGAGTACGGATAATTAAAATTTTAGTTGGTTATAAGATTTTAAAATATTAAGAAAATAATTTAATTGTAATTGTTTTATTGGTAGAAAGTTGGACAATCAATACAGAGATAAGGTCCAATGCAAGCACGCAAAATAGTAGAAGAAATAACCTAATACAAAATTACAGCATACAGTCTAATGAAAAAAGGTGACTATTCAATCAATGTTCCTAATCAAGAACTCCAAAATAAAGATGTATTGGTTGAATATAAAATTTATATACAAGTACAATCAATGCAAATATAAAATTTACAAAATATTAGAAAATAATTTAACTACTAATAGAAAGTGAATGCAAAATCCAACTACTAATCAGGGGCGAAGCCACCTTTGTATAAGGGTGGTCAACTGACCACCCTTCACCGAAATATTACGAAAAATTATACTGTGTATATAAGTAAAATATGAATTTTAGATGTGTAAAATATATATTGAACACCCTTTATCGGAAACTTTTTTTAATTCTTTCAAATCTGAACATCCTTGGAAATATTTCTGGTTTCGCCACTGCTACTAATGCAATAACTTTTTGCTCAAAGAAAGAGAACTTAAAACCATTAATTTTGTAACTGAACAAAGCAATGTTTTGACGATGAAAAGTTTTAACTGTAGCTTCTTTTATAGATGTATCTAGGTATATAAAATTATGTAAAAAATTTATTATAAAATAAAGACTTTTAAACCAAAAAGAAGTTCAAATAGCTCATTTTCATCGGATATATTTTAAAAAAATTAATCTGTCAAAAACTTATACCAAACATTTCCGAGCGTGCGTGAATTATTCGACATTTTATTAACTAAAAAAACTTTTTGAGTGTAAAATTTTAATACTCCAAAATCTAAATGTATTTGGAAATATCGATACTTTCCTATGGTGTGTGATATATGTCACGATCCAAAATCAACCGTCCTGATGGCGCCTATCATGAAACTAAGCAAGCCACTACTCAACCATCTCAATATAATAAAAGCTTTGAAAATATATATGGAAGCAATTAATATTTAAGAAAAATCTTTTTAAAAAGAAAATAAACCCGCAACGGAATACAAATCTCTCCCAAAATCGGGGTGTCACCGAGTACATGAGCATCTATACCGGGATACAGTCTACTACAAAGTCTAAGGAATAAGAACTGCAATACAAATAAAAATAATGAAGGAGAGTCAAGGCATGTGAACGCCATACAACTACCTCGATAGTCTCCCGAGATCCTGTCTCCTCACTCAGCAGTCGCCGTGATCGGAAGCACCTGCATCTGCACACGAGGTGCAGGGTGTAGCATGAGTACAAACAACTCAATAAGTAAGAAATCCAACCTTTGGACTGAAAGGTAGTGACGAACTTAACCGGCACGGCTCAATTTAGAAATAACAATGCAGAATCGTATGCATGCTTTCAAGTTCAATAGATAACTCAAAACAGTAAAATATATCAAATCTGAATGATATGAAGAATATAACTCCTCTATTTCTACATGCCAATGCATATGTTGTATGTGATGCACCATGCTGACAACCTCATGTGCTCACACTCTCAAATGCTCAATCACTCGGTATTGTATATGGCCTACACGGCCCAGGAAAGATCCATTACGGAATATATACATCATTGACCATCAATCACCCAGAACTGAGTAGGGCTAATCCAGCCCGTGGAGAAAATCCATCTCCAAGTATATAATGCTTCGGACAAGATCCATGTCGAGGGAAGATCCATCCCTCAATATAATCAACTGCGCTCACTGGGGGTGTATACAGACACCGGAGGGGCTCCTTCAGCCCAATCGCTATCATAAATCAGTATAACCGTTGCGGCATGCAGCCCCAATCCCATATATGTCACTCATAATCAGGCTTTCGGCCTTACTCAGTCATCAATCTCTCCAGTCTCTCTCATGGGCTCACAATATCATGAAACTAACCCGAACATGATATCATGTATCAATAAATAATAATAGAGATTGAGATATGATGTAAAATGAATAATATGACTGAGTACAAAATATCAATGAAATCAGTAAGTTAACAACAAGAAACGACCGCTCTAGACTAAACATGATCTCTAGCGTGATTGACAGCTCAATTACTTATCACATGATGAAAATACGGATATCAACAAATTAGAACAACTTTACAGTGCCATGAGATCGACCAGGTTACAATTCTCATGATGCATGTCCGCACGACCGTTATTTGGCATGTGCACCACCCCAATACCAATCACATAACATATAATTTGGGGTTTCTAACCCTCAGAATCAAGTTTGAAAGTATTACTTACCTCAATCCAAGCAAAACTCTACTCCAACACGCCTTTGCCTCTCAAATCGCCCTTCAAACATTCTGAATCTATCCACAAACAGTACAATATAATCAATACGGGCTAAAGAAATTAATTCTACAAGAAATTACAAAGTTATAGCTCAAAAATACGAAATCGGCTCAAACCCGATACCCGGCCCCTAGGCCCACGTCTCGAAATCCAACAAAAAGCCACAAAACCCGAAAGCTCATACGACTACGAGTCTAACTATACCAAATTTATCAAAATCTGACATTAAATCGTCAATCAAAATCCCAAAATTAACTCTCCAAATCCCTACTCTCAAACCCCCAAATTTTACTTTAAAAATACACCAATTAGGTGAGAAAATCAATGGGGAAACAAATATATATTGAATAAAAATGAACACAAGGAACTTACCTCAAAATTCTCTTCAAAAGACCTCTATAAGATCTCCAAAATCCGAGCTCAAAATGTTAGAAATGGTAAAAATCTCGGAACCTTCACTTATATAGGTTTTTCCTAGCGATATCGCTTCTGCGGCCTCGCAGGAGCGACTCCAAGACCGCTTCTGCGGCTAACTCCGCACCTTGCGTCCAAATTTCCACTCCAGCAGACTCGCTTCTGCGAGAAAGATCTCCGTTTCTGCAGAGTCCAGCTCCACAAGCCAACTCTACTTCTGCGGTCCTTCTGTTACATCTGCGGTCACGCAGGTGCGGGAAAACTATCGCACCTGCGACCATCTGCTGCCTCACCTCAAACTCCGCATCTGCTCTTCCCTTTCTGCATCTGCGAACTCACACCTGCGGTTTCCCATCCACAGGTGCAATTACACCAGCAGGAACCAAGCTTCAGTTGCTTCTCAAATTCAATACCAAGTCCGTTTACCACCCGAAATCAACCCGAGGCCCCCGGGACCTCAACTAACCATACGAACAAGTCCTAAAATACGATATGAATTTAGTCGAGCCTTCAAATCACCTCAAACAAGATCAAAAACATGAATCGCACGCCAATTCAAGCCTAATGAACTTTGAAATTTTCAAATTCTACAAACAACGCCGAAACCTATCAAATCACGTTCGATTGATTCCAAATTTTGTACACAAGTACCAAATGACACCAAGAACCTTCTTCAACTTCCGAAAATCCAATCCAACCCCGATATCAGAAAGTCCAGTCCCAGTCAAACTTTTCAAAATTCCAACTTTCACCATTTTAAGCCCTATTCTACTACGGACCTCCAATTCACAATCCGGACGCGCTCCTAAGTCCAAAATCATCTAACAGAGCTAACAGAACCATCAAAACTTTATTCCGGAATTATTTACATATAAGTTAATATCCGGTCAACTTTTCAAACTTAAGCTTTCCATTATGAGACTATGTGTCTCAATTCACTCCGAAATATCTACGGAGCCGAACCAACTAACCCAGTAAGTCATATAATAGCTATAAAACACATAAAGAACAGAAAATAAGGTACGGGACTACAACTCTCGAAATGATCGGTCGGATCGTTACAAATTAGAATTTTATGATTCCAAAAAAAAACCCTCCTAAATCTAAAAGGAGGAATTTAATATTGCTCCTAAATATAAATGGAGGTAGAATGGAAAACTTTCTTATTGTGTAGTTAACGAAAAGCTTAGTGTGTGTGCTTAAAATTGTAGAACCAAAACGAGTTGAAAAATTAATATTATACATATTAGAAAAATAATTAAATGACTATTGCTAAATAGTAGGAGATTCATTAAATGACAATTTCTAATAGTAGGAAGTTAATCAAATGACTATTTTATCTAGTGTGAACTTTATTATAAAGGGGTAAAAAAGGCGAACGATATTTTGCTAAGGTTTTCGTGCTTTTAATATAGTATAAATAGATAGATATAGATATAGATAGATAGATATAGATATATACTAATTTCTATTTATGTGATTTGCACGTGAGTTTTAAGCAATTATAGAGCAAACAATAAATTAAATTGATTATCAAGTATATATAAGAAAGAAGAATCGTTGTAAACAATTGACGTGAAAAATTCTATAATATTTGAAATATTGAAATCTATTTTATTACATTAACATAATTCTTAAATTCGAAATTTGAATACGTTTGAAGCTCTAAAATTAATCAGTTTAATAAAGTTAGAAACTTTTGTGTTTATAATGTAGAAATTTGCAATGGGTTTTTATGTCACCTAATATTTCTGTCTTCTTTATATTAGATGTTTAATGTTTGATCTCCTCTATCATTTATTCAGAACTCTTGTTTACAACATCGATATTCCATTACGCCCTCGCTCTTTTTTAAGGCTCTTTCAATTCTCTTTCTAATATAGTTCCTCCACATGTACAATAATAATGACCGCCCAGCTTCACAGAGCAGCTCTTTCCCCTACCCACATCATAGTGTGGAATCTAATTATTGGTTTATTTTATTCCAGTTTATTTTTCCGAAGGCCGATTTATTTATGAGCTACAGAAATAATAGAGCAACATATAGTTGTGTATGTGTAAAAGCATATTGCAGCAAATACATTCGAAATTTCGAACGTTGGAATCTTTTGAGAGAACATGTTATGGCCATTAGTAAAATTAATTAGTCAAGTTATAATATTTTTTTCTCATGATATAAAGCTTGATTAGTTACATACTATTCCAGCTCCACAAACATAATGATCGTAAAAGAGTATGATCTTGTTTGGCTTTTCCTTTTTCGAAATGGATTCGTTCGATAAGTTAATATTATCCCATTAAATTGGCAATATAATTCAAATAAAAAGGAAAGGGAATTTAGATATCCAAACCGATATACAATCTGATAAAAGTAATTGGATTGGTTTTCATTATACTTACCTATTCCTATCCAAAAAGAAATAGAATTAGAATTAGTTGGCAATGAGTCCTCGCTATCCAAAAGCTAGCAATTAGAATTTACTTTGGATTGGTCTCTTTTATATTTACTCTCTGTTGTCCAAAAATAACAATTAGATCGCAAAAGAATTCTATCAATGATAACTCTGTTAGCGGTGAGTTGTCTAATAACAATTAGAATCATCGTAAGGAATTGGCCATATGAGTATTATGTTAGTGGTAGTCCAAAAATAATAGAAAACTATCATAAAAGAATTCTATCAATAGAAATTATATGGGGTCGTTCATAATATTAAATCCCAAAAGAATCATCGGCAATATTTCAAATTATTACCTTTCTGGACATTAGTGTTGAAGAAATAATGTAAATTTTAAAGGGTATAAAAGTCGGTCAATATTTTAGGAATATTTTGATCGGTCAATATTTAGCATGAAATATTTATACTTTTATAATAATATAGAATAAATATAGATATAAATTTAGCACCTCGTCGTCCAAATTGATTATTTATCTAAAAAGAATTGACATCCAAAAATCAATTCATTTTCGTTAAAAATAGCAAAAGATATTTAGCATTTTCTCTTTCTAATGGTAGCCAATACCCATCATCCTAAAATTAAGCTTCCATTTCCTTTCTAGTAGTATCCGAAAATCACTCAATATTTTCTCCCAAATCTCTTTTTTTTCTTTTTTCTGGTTATTTTGATTTCCCACTATGTATATCAAGTTTAGAGAGGTCTAACATATAAATAATTATAGTTATCTCCAATTAGTATTAGTATCTGCACGACGTGCGAATAATATTATGATTATGCTATATTCTATAAATTAAAAAGAATAAATTATATAAATAACTATTAGCATAAACTTATATGTTATAATCCCATATATAGTCGGTGATACAAACAAATAAAAATACAATATGATTCAAAAATAAATACTCCTTTCCTTTCAATTTACATAAAGTATTTTTTTTATTAGTCCATTCCAAAAAAATGACACATTTAACTTTAGATTTTTTATTTTACTCGTAATGAGAAGCCATACACTCATACAAGTATCACGACCCCATAAATCTTTTAGGACCACAAGTTTTCTTCTTCGTTCTTAAATTTTATGTCAAATCAAACAACAACAACCCAATGAGATCTCACAAGTGGGGCCTAGGGAGGGTAATGTGTATGAGGACCTTACCCAGCTGCTTCTAATAGGCCTTCGGCACAAGAAGAAGGAAAAAAACGTGTATCAGTAACAGCTAAATTCAAACTATCTCATCAAAATTGAAACTGAGTGAACTAATACAATATGGAGTAATAACTGCTAAAAATACATTTTGTAATATCTTAATTTAAATTATAAAAATATATTATATTATTATCTCAACATAATAATTTCTCATATCAACATTAACTTCTACCAACCTAAAATTTCACAATGATAAATTAATATATACATACATGATGATTTATTGACAACCAATATATTCTAACTTTTGGGAGTTACCAACATATAAAACAGTTGGATAGTTATTTTGCTCAACAATTTTAATGTCACCTCAATTTTAACCACACAATTATAGTCACTTTATGTTCAACAATTTAAATGATATTTTTTTGGATATAGTTAAGATTAGTATATTATAATTAAATAAATATTAAACTACTTTAAATATATCATGCACATGAAGATGAGTTCTTATAGGTAATTCTTAATTAAATAAATTTTATCTTATGATTTTTGTAATTCACTTTATTTTGTGAAAAAAGTAATCTCAAATAGTGCAATTATATTTCTATATATGTGTACCATATCTAATCTATTACACACACACCGATCCCATATGTTGCTCAATCAATTAGCTCATACATTTTGAGAGACATAAATATTAACAACGGGCTAGAAAGTCATAGTTCATGCATGAGTCATTAGAGAAGAATCAATTCTCCCTTCTTATCTAATTTACTATGGCAACTACTAGCGCTGATAGAAAAATAAAATATAAAAAGTGTATGTATTGCTTCCAATCAATTGAGATATAAAATAAATTATAAAATATTGAATAATTAATTTTACCGTAAGACAGCATAATTTATATTTAGTTCAGTCATTGTCTGATGTCACGACCCAATCTCCATTCCCGGTCGTGATGGCGCCTCTCGTGAAGAAAAGGCCAGCCAACTAACCCAATTCGTTTCTTTAAGACTTACTAAATATAAATAGATAAAAAATACAACTTAAAGAACATTAATTATCAACATTATAGCCTAACTCAGCCCGACCGGGGTGTCACAAGCCACGAGCATCTAGGAGGATCTTTATTACAATTTCAAAGTCTATAATACATAAAATAAAAATTTGGAAATCAAGAAGAAGAAGAAACTCGGTGCCGTGAACGCCGACGGTCACCTTGCTTAGCTACTATAGCAATACCTTCAATTCGCTATTAACCCACTACCGGGTGAACAATACATGCAACTGCACGTGAGGTGCAGGGAGTAAAGTGAGTACTTCCAACTCAGTGGTAATAAGAGCGAATAATATCTGAACGATAAGAAAACACGTATGAGCACTCCAAAATGCTATAAAAGACTGTACAACCCTCTGAGAAAAATAGTAAAACCGTAACACTGTGAAAATCCTTTAGAAAATCTCAAGCTCAGTTAAAAATTGCTTTTTCAAATATCCTTTTTCCAACAGTCAAGCATATGAATGCTATATCAGATAGTGCAAGTCGGCACATAAATCAGCCCNTTTGCTCATTACAACAAAATACTGAGTGCATAACAATATCTACATATAGAGTTATAAGCTACAAAACTCAAGCACAATCCGAAAATCATAACGCCGCACAACATAGAAAAAGCATCTCATAGATCTCCCCAGATCACTAACAAGCTCAATAACGAGAGATTAAACCTATCCCTCAACAATACATATCAGGGCCAACCAAGCCATCTCAATCTGAATACGTAGCCACATCGGCCTGCCAACGAACTCAATGCCAAGAAGCCTAAAGCTGCTCCTTTCACTTTTTATAACACTTGTTGGAGCCGTACGATACGGTGCTCGGCACCCAATAAATGCTGAAACCCACAATCTCGCCCGACGACATGCCCGCCACAAGGAACGCATCCGAAAAAGTCCTTCAATACTGGAACTGAATCAATGGTAGAAACCTCTATACTGACATCCTCACAAAGGTCCAATTAAGGAAAGCAATCCTTCCCAGCCATCCGCTAATCTTTGGAATACCAACCGCTCTGCTATATCATAATCCGATGCCTCTCGCCACGCAACCGATGGAATTTTCGACATAGCCCATAGCACAATAGTCTAGAACAACCCACATTGCGACAACCACTCTACAACTCAGCATCATATATAAAAATCTAACATACCAACAAAGAAGGACCCACTCGGGCCTCCAATACCGATAGCCGCTAACGGTACCAATACACACTATCCGCAACTACTACATAGCCTGAACATGAGAACTCCCAGTCTCCAGCTCCACATAGCACACGAATTACTATACCTGATCCCAAATTCTGCAGTATAATTACATATTTCACCTCGAGTACCCGATCATTCTTCGAAGATATTCTAAAATTCTCCTATTCCATAAAACACACTCAGATATCAGCATTCGATCTATCAAGAAAAATGTCGCAGCACTACCGAAGTGCCATCAACTTAATCACATTGCCTTTTTTCTGAAACGTATAACATCATCAAATCACTATGATTAGCAACACCGTTTCCTTAGTCATATGAGGATCATTCACCCTAATCATCTGAAGATCGATTCTTAAATCACCTGCAGCTGCCCATGTCGCTTAAGAATTTAATAACTTTCCATCCCGAACTGAACCGAGCCTTACACATACAAATCCCAATCCTCCACAATATATTGCATATACCATGTCACACTAGGATACATGAGAACTTTTATCTCCCTTCCGCGCCGCAGACATTGACACACTCAACTAGTCAAGAGCTTTCACTGATCCCATTTAGAAGAAAAATTATTATACATTCCATGCTTCGCATACCCATAAGAAATATACTCATCTTCAAACCACGGTAAAACCCAACAAGAATATCTCTGCCAACTCCATTTGTACAAGCTAAATTGCCAGGACTGAATCCT
>MU784868.1:17586-55155 GCA_026770625.1 Nicotiana glauca | reverse complement strand
GCTTTTATGCATTTGATGCACAGCGTATTCAGGCCATATCTTGATTCATTCGTGATTGTTTTTATTGATGATATTATGGTATATTCCCGAAGTCGGGTAGATCATGAGCAGCACCTGAGGGTAGTGCTAAGAGATTGTATGCAAAGTTCTCCAAATGTGAGTTCTACCTGAGTTCTGTGGCATTCCTAGGCCACGTAGTGTCGAGTGAGGGCGTTCGAGTGGATCCGAGGAAGGTGAAGGCCGTGCAGAGTTGGCCCAGGCCCTCATCAGCTACTGATCCGTAGTTTCCTTGGCTTGGAGGGTTATTATCGTCGCTTTGTGGAGGGGTTCTCATCGATCGCGGCTCCTATGACTAGATTGACCCAGAAGGGTGCCCCATTTCAGTGGACAGAGGAGTGTGAGGACAGCTTCCAGAAGCTCAAGACAGCTTTGACTTCAGCCCCAATCTTGATGTTGCCTGCCGGTTCGGGGTCCTATAAGGTTTATTGTGATGCCTCACGGGTTGGACTTGGAGCGGTATTGATGCAGGACGGTAGGGTGATTGCCTATGCATCCCGACAGTTAAAGGTGCATTAAAAGAACTACCATGTCCTCGATCTTGAGTTAGCTACCATTGTTTACGCCTTGAAAATCTGGCTTCATTATTTGTATCGGGTGCCTTGTGATATCTACACTGACCAAGTCCGCTCATTTCATACCTGTGTGTACCACCTATTCATCGGAGCGGTTGGCGGAGATTTATATCAGGGAGATCGTCCAGTTGCATGGTATTCCAGTTTCTATCATCTCAGACAGAGGAGGCGACTTGGGAGATCGAGCGGGATATGCGCAGCCATTACCCTCATCTTTTTGCTACTTCAGGTATGTTCTCTATGCTCGTTCAAGGATGAACGAATGTTTAAGTGTAGGAGGATGTAACGACCCGGCCGGTCATTTTTGGAATTTACACCCCGATCCCCCATTAACTGCTTTCCCTAAGTTCATTTCTGCTATTTTGGTTTGCCGGGACGTTCGGCATTAGGATCCGAAGTGTTTTGGGACACTTAGTCCCTAAATGAGAGTTTAAGAGTTGAAAAATGGTCCATATTTGGAACTGTGTGAAGACGACCTCAGAATGGAAATCTGATGATTCCGTTAGCTCCGTTAGGTGATTTCGGGGTTGGGATCATGTTCGGAATGTTATTTGGAGGTCCGTAGCTCATTTAGGCTTAAAATGCCGAAGTTTGAATTTTTGAAGTTTCCGGTTCGATAGTGAGTTTTTGATCCGAGGGTTGGATTTAAATTCCGAAAGTTGCTGTAGCTCCGTCATGTCATTTGGGATGTGTGTGCAAAATTTCAGGTCATTCGAACGAGATTTGGTTAGGTTTTTGATCGAAAGCGTATTTGGTTAGAATTTGAAGTTCTTAGGCTTGAATCCTTGATTAATCGGGTTTCCGGTGTTGTTTGAGGTGTTTTGAGGATTGGTACAAGTTCGAATAAGGTACTAGGTGGTATTGGTGCTTTTGGTTGGAGTCCCGGGGGGTCCCGGGATGATTTCGGATGCTCAACGGGTTAGTTTTGGAAGTTAGAAAGAAAATTGCAGCAGGCTTCTGTTGTTTTCACTTCTGCGGCGCCGCAGAAGCGAGTTGGCCCCTTTTCCTCCGAGACCACAAAAGCGATCAGCTATCCACAAAGGCGGAGCCGCATAAGCGGTTAGAAGTCCGCAGAAGCGGACTCCGACCCCCTTTAAGTGAAAACCACAAAAGTGGTGGTTTGTCCGCATAAGCGGGACCGCAAAAGCGGAAATTGCTATCCAAAAATACCAAAATCGAGGGTTAAGTTTCAAAAGTTGGAAAAATCAATTTTGAGCTCAGGCAAGGGCGATTCTGAGAGGATTTTGAAGACGAGATTATTGGGTAACATTTCTATGATCCTTTATAGTTATATTCCATCATTTAGTAGTTAAATCTACCTTTTAAATTCGAATTAAGGATAAAAAATGGAAGAATTTGTGTGAAAGTTCATTGGCTAAACTATTGGGTTTTGAGGGGGCATTCGACCTCCGATTTTTGAGATTTTTATATGGTTAGACTCGTGAGAGTACGGGGTTTCTAAAAATGTGAAAATTATTCGGTTCTGAGACGTTGGCCTGAGGGGAATTTTGGTTATTTTACCTATTTTCGCGCCTTAGCTTTAATTTTAATTGTGGAATCAGTTGTTTGCAATATTATTTACAATTTGTAATTGAATTTTATAGATTTGGGCCTTTTGGAGTCAGATACTCGTGGCAAGGGCATCGTTCCCTAGTTGATTTCGCACCGGTTCGAGTTAAGTGGCTTGCCTAACCTTGTGTGGGTGACTTCGTCCCGTAGGATGTGATAATTGGTAATTGAANTGTTAGGCCAGTATTCTTTGATGCCTTGTATTGTTGTACTTAAATTTCTGAATATTTCTCTGATGTTGGTTGCGCATTTACATTGCGACTACGGATGCGGGATTCCGGGAGTTCCCCATTTGTTTGTTTACTTTGGGACTATGGGTTTGATTCCCGGGAGATCCCCCTGCATTTTACTTTGGGACTACGTGTTTAATTCTCGGGAGACCCCCCTGCATTTTACTTTGTGACTACGGGTTTGATTCCCGGGAGATCCCCCTGCACTTTTATTTTGAGACTACGGGACGGTATCCCAGGAGATCCCCCTGCACTTTTATTTTGGGACTACGGGACGGTATCCCGGGAGATCCCCCTGCACACTGATGATTGGACTACGGGACAGTATCCTGGGAGATCCTTTGATATTGATATGAGATGTGAACTACGGGACGGTATCCCAGGAGTTTCATTGGATAGTTGAGGAAAAAGGGCTACAGGACGGTATCCTGGGAGACCCTCGTCGGTATTCTTATAATTTTGCTGTATTTACTCTGTGTTTCTGTTTTGCCTTGCAGTATTATATTTCATTGAACTGTCTTATCATACCGCTGTATTCATTAGTTTTCATCAGACTTCGATACTGTTAATATCTTGCTATTTTTATTGTTTCTGTCTCAGTAGGGCCCTAACCTTTCCTCGTCACTACCCAACCGAGGTTAGGCTTGGCACTTACTGAGTACCGTTGTGGTGTACTCACGCATCTTCTGCGCATGTTTTTCATGTGCAGATCCAGGTACCTCTATGCAGGCGCATTATTAGTAGCTGCAGAGAGCATTTCGGAGACTTGAGGTATATCTGCCACGTCCGTAGACCGGAGAGTCTCCCTCTCACTCTACCCTTTAGTTAGCTAGATGCTATTCTGTTCTTCTTTGTTATAGACTTCCTGGATGATTAGAGCAGTGTTATGTATTATTATTAGCCTGTGTTGCCCGTGGGTTTCCGGGTCTTTGGGATGGTTCTAGAATTTAAAGTATTAAAGTGTATGTTCCAGGCGGCAACCGTATACATTCCTTATGTTATTTAGCTTTTGAATATAAATTTCGCAAATGTTGTTACTTCCGCAATGTGTTAGGCTTACCTGGTCGTGGAGACTAGGTGTCGTCATGACGTGTTCACAATTGGTGAACTAGGGTCGTGACACTAAATGATAAACCAAAGAAATTGTAAGAGGAGAGAAAAAAGAAGTCGTTTGAAGGAGAATGCCTAAAAATTAGAACTTTAGATTGTAAAACTGAGGAAAATTGACAAATCAACCATAAAGGAGAAAAAGTGAACTTACTTTCTTTCATCAAAAGAGTAGTCTTTGAATAGCTGCAACCTCTTTTCCTTAACTTCTTTTAGGATCTTCAAATAACCTCTCAAGAAAGGCCTCAAAATGGGAATAAAATCATCATAATTATACTCAAAACACAGAGAGAATCTCCTTCTTTTGTCCATTCAGAGCCTAAAGTTTTACAAAAAGTGGATCCTCATTATTAATTGTGATCTCCTCACAATCATCTGGTAAACATTAAAGGTACGGAATACATCCTCACATTTTCAAGTTAAAGATAGCAATGCTTTTATCAATCCCATAAGCGGCGTATCTTCACAAGCTTATTACTGTGAAATATATACAATTTAAATAGTTCAGAAACCAAAAGGTATTTTATCGACAATACAAAGATAGATGAACATAGTTTCAGCCTATAACAAAATTGAATATTTGTTGGTAACATACTATTATTGATTGGTTTTCAATGACTTAGCCTTATGCTTCTTATGTTTTGATGATCTAACAAACTTATTGTTAAGAACCAGATAGAGAATCTTGTCCCACAGGATACACATCTCATCTGAACTGTTCGAAGGCTGAAAATCAACGAATGGATGAACATCCATAGGGAGGAACACAACAGGGACCCGATGTGTTGGTCCTTTAGATATATCCGACAATAGAACAAGTCAGTGGTTGTACGCAATCAATATAAAGAGAAACACAACAAGGACCTGTTCCCTTGGGGTTCTCTGACAAAAGTGCATGTCAAGTGTACAGCTAGAACGTAGCAGAAGAAAGTGACCATCTGGCAAATATTACAGATGAGGAACACAATCAGGACTAGGTTCGTTGGTGTGTCCTGACAGAATTACAAAGTCCATTATCCAACTGGAACGCAACTGCCTAGAAGCGACTGTGAAGACTGTGCAGCAGTCACTTATGCACAGTCACTTCTCACTGAGAAGAAGTACACCAAGAGTTGACATCACTACCCATGGTGATATCTTTTGTGATAAAACAACCTAACGCAAGATACACTTCTCTTGTGCATTCAGTGATTTTTGCATAAGAAAAAAGCATTCATCCTACATCAAGGTCACTGGTGCGTCAAGAACAAGAAGATAACTCTATTAAGGATCAGTTCCATAGTTGAGTTGTAATATAGTTTATTGTTCTACATTGTAATTTCTAGTTTGCTTTCTTAGAAGCAATGTCTTAGGAACAAACCAAATTCGTAAATTTTAAAAGTTTATGTTGTGACTAGGAATAGTCATAAGTTAAATCTTCTATAACTAGGAGAGTTATAGAGTGGCTTGTGGTAGTGCATCACAAGTTAGTTTGAAGTCTTTACAATCGGAAGTATTGCAAAGTGGCTTGTAATAGGTAGATTACACGTTAGTTGAGTTTAAATCCTACAGGTGTAGGTCGCGGTTTTTTGATCCCCTTGTGTGGGATTTTTCCACGTAGAAAATCTCTGGCCTTCTTTACATTCAGTAGTTACAATATTCTACATATTATCTCATAGAGGACCAGGTACTCTATAGCTTGGTGGACTCATACATGTTAACAATTGGTATTAGAGCAGGTTTCTCTTATCAGGCTAATACCTAGGAGGAATCCTCAATGGCTGCTGCACCAAGTTTTGAAGAAGGACAATCAACCTAAGACCTCCCAGATTCAATGGTCAATACTATGGGTGGTGGAAGACCAGGATGCATGATTTAATTATGGAAGAAGATTTAGAGTTATGGGACATTATATGTGATGGTCCACTTGTTCCCATGAAGAAGGTTGAAGAAACGGAGCAAATGGTGCCTAAAGGAAGAAGAGAGTACAACGGCATTGACAAAAAAGCTGTAGAAAAGAACTACTGTGCCAAGAAAATCTTAATGTGTGGCATATGACCTGATGAGTAAAACAGAGTCTCAGCTAGTGAAACTGCCAAATAAATATGGGAGGCATTGCAAACCGCTCATGAAGGAACCACCCAGGTCAAAACTCCAAAATTGACATGCTTACCACAGAATATGATAAGCTCTTCGGGATGAAGGATGATGAGTCCATACAAGATATGCACTCCAAATTCACCTCCATCATAAATGAGCTTCACTCACTTGGAGATGTCATTCCCAGAAACAAGCTTGTAAGGAAAATTCTGAGTGTTCTACCTGAAACTTGGGAAACTAAGCTAAATGCCATCACGAAAGCTAAAGATCTACAGACTCTGACCATGGATGAGTTGATTGGTAATCTGAAAACATACGAGATAGAAATGAAAGAAGAGAGCCTAAAAAAGAGAAGAACCTGGTGCTTAAGGCTGAAAGGAGTGATTCAAGTGATGAAGATAGTGACATGGCCTATCTTACTAAGAGATTTCAAAAAATGGTTCGAAGAAATGGTGGCATACCAAAGTGAGGCGGTTCAAGTAAAACATGGAACAACGATCTCTATCATGGATGTGGAAAGTCAGGGCATTTCATCAAAGACTGCCTACTTGCAAAACAGGAGCAGTACAAGCAAAATCCTAACAAAGCAGGAAAAAAGAACCTGGTTCCAGAAAAAAGATTCAATCGAAACAGTGCTGTAGACAATATCGTTAAGCAGGCTCTTGCTGCTTAGGGAGACTCCTCAAGTGAATCAGATGCAGAAAATAGTTCCATGATGGTAGTGGAAACTGAAGCAACAAAGTACGATTCACTGTTCATGCTGATGGCTCAGTCAGATGATAATGAGGAAGAAGATGAAGACGATGAAGTAAACTTCAGGGATGTTCAGAGAAATATAAAATCCTATTCTTCCAAGAAACTAAGGTCATTATCAAATGTCACAATTGATGCTTATTATAGTCTTGTAATGATAAGGAGATCCTGACCATAAAACTAGGAGAGGTCGAACAATCTAGAGATGATCTAGTGGTCTGTATAGTGGACTTAAATGAGACCATAGCTAATCTTGAATTAGATAAGGAGACTCTGAATGAAAAAATAACCAATGCGTAGAATGAGAGAGACGATCTAATGGTAGTAGTTGTCGATCTGAAAGAAACAATAGAAGGCCTTAGCAATAAGAAACACCTTTAGAAGAAAATATTGCCTCTACTGAAGAGGAAAGGGATGACCTTCTAGTGATATGTGTTGATCTAGAGGAAACCATTGAGGGACACAATAGAGATCATAGAAATGTATGTCTTGGGAAAGGGAAGGAAGTAGCCAGTAAGTCGCACATCATGCTAGAAAAGGAGTTAAATATTGTAAAAACTAGTCGTTGCAGTGAACTCAAGAGGAATCAGCAACTCCAATCTGAGTTGGAGAAAGAAATGATCTTGAGAAATCCTCGAAGTGGACCTGTTCCTCTGATGCTATTACTGCTATATATCTAAACAATAGTGGAAACAAGCAGGGCATCGGGTTCCAAAGGGAGAAAACTCCATCCAACCCACACAACAAGTATGTCACTATACCTAATAACTGGCTATGTACCCATTGTGGGAACAATAGGCATTTTAAAGAAAATTGTCAGGCCAGGGTTCAATCTGCTCAGAAGAACAAAGCGTTTACTGATAGAGTGACTACTAGTAAAGGACTAGGTACCACTTGCAAAAAGCATATGCTGCCTACGTGGACTAGGAGAGCCCTCATTCATCCTTTTTATGGTAACAAGGGACCCAAACTAGTTTCGGTTCCTAAATCTAACCCTTGATGTGCATGTGCAGGGAATAGTGAGAGGAAGCAGACTGCGATGGACTATGGACAGTGGATGCCTAAAAGCACGCAGCTGAAAAACATCATGAAATGATTCTCACTAAAAGCCATGCAGGAACGGAATGTATACTTGAGGAAAAAGTAAAGGGTACATTCTTAGAAAATAAAAAGGCAAAAAGGTTCCTTTGGCACTCGAGCAGGAAAGACGGAACTGGAAAGTGATGCATGGATAGTGCTCATTGCCTATGGAATCACCAAAAGTTCTGGGAAAAGGAATGAATACTGCTCTCTACTTTGACAACGGGTGCAGAACTAGGTCCTTCTTAAATCAAAAATCGCCAGGAACCACCAATTGGAAGAGAATGCTTGCTCCTGACAACAGGAAGGATAAGCTTGGGAAGCACAATGCAAATAGACGAGAGAAGGAATCCTCCTGGGGGACAACCCACCAAACAAGGTCAAAAGGTCTCCAACAAAGGAAACACTAAATAGCAGGAGATGCTCATGGAATATTCCAAAAGACACTCTCCCCTGTGAAGAAAGAAACCGTAAGGATTAATATGATGAACCAATCTTGTCTCCGGGAAATGTCTAAGGCTTCAAATCATAAGGATGACAAAGTGAACAAGATGAAGGAGACTGGCGAGAGACAACACACCATCATTTTCATAAAGAACCGAGTACGCTACTTGCTACCACTGAAGCTGAAGGAAGAAGTAAAGATGCAGCTCATGGCACTACACAAGCAGTAGAACACAAAGTGTGGAGAAATCAAATTAACCTTCATGCTTCCCTCCTCAACCAACTTCTTCCTCAAATTGGTAAACCAAAATGCACCTGTGATGATTCATGGCCTCATCAATAACTGGAAAGAAATTGCAAACACATTGAAAAGTGAGATCCTCTTCTGAGGATCAATATGAAGAAGGGATTAATTTGGGGAAAGCCTTGCAAAACAAAAGACCAAACTCCTAATGTTTGCATCAAAGTCTCAAGTAGAGAATATTTGTAATAAATCAAGGTGAAGATGAGGTCACAAGAATCCAATCAAGAACCTGATTCTCCATCTGTCGGCTGCATAAGACACTTTCAGGTAAAGGTAGCTAGAGTGTTTTCTAACAAAGATTAACTCACATCAATACCGTTGTAGGTAAACATACATGAAGATCATAGAAGCTAAAGGTACAGTTATGAGCTGCAAGAGGGGAGCTGTTAAAACCCTGTTCAAAAAAATGCTCTAGCATCAGGGTCTCGTATCTCAGGTTAGTAGTAATGTGCTTAATTTTGCATTCACTCTCTAAAATAAATTTTTTTTAATAATTGTCCTGTAATTCAACTGCCACATCATCTAACTTTCCAATGTCTGTGCATCATGTCTTGTCCGTCAAATCCTTTCACCTCCGTTGCACGGTAACACTTCCCCACAAACCTACCGCCGTCTCTAGGACTATTCAGAACCTGTTTCTTTCTTCACTCATCATTAGCCCCTCTTCCAATAAAATTTCTTTTCCCTCCCACGACAAGTCATGAACCTTCTTCTTTGTTGTATAGCTAGGATCCACTCTTCATCTCTCGCTCTCTCTAGCTACTTATCTACAAAGTGCTCACCTAATGGCGATTGAACAATCGTCTCAGTCTACCACTTCTAGCACCACTCCTATTTTGTCTCCTTCCTTAAAATCAATTCCGGGTCATCACTATTTCACACACTCTACCACTTTACCAACTTCTGATCTCTTCTCCACTCCTACTATCTTCTCATTTCTACTAAACCCTGTTTACTATTATTTTGAGAATCCTATGTCAAGTCAATCCTATGATTTCACCAAAGAAAATACAGAAGGTTTCACTCCTCAGGCTTCAGAAGCCCATGAGCATGATCCTGACTAGTATATAAACTCCTCTATGTTGGACTCAGTCACTCTCAAGGAGTCACCTGAAAAGGAAGCAGCTCACAACATTATGGCTATAGCTGCTGAAAGTCTGACGAATGAAGGAGCTCATCTCTCATCTATGTATCAAAGGGAAGAGATCTCGTTTTTAAAAAATACAAGAACCGCAGAACTCCTAGAGTCCTTGACTCGTGAGATATTCCCAGAAAAGCCTTATGATGAACTAGTTTCTCTTCCATGCAAACTTACTCCTGTACCCCCCATTCACTCTAAGATCTTAGGGTCTTCTTTAAAATCACTCACTATCAGGTCGCTACAGCAAGACAGCTCCGAGTCCTCATTTCAGAAAAGTAAGAAGAGTGTCAAGCTAATAAAAAAGAGGAAAATTAATCCAAAGGATTTCATCAAGATTGGGTCAGTAAACCAAGTAGACAAAGATGCTTCCAAAAATCCCAGTTCCTTAATACAACAATCTATGACAACTCAACAGTCCATGAAAAAGGCATTCGCTGAAACTGTTGAGAAACAGAAAGGTTCATATGTGAAGTATAGCAGCAAGTTTAAATAGAGTCAGACTGAGCTAGCCGTGTCTGAAGAATATACTGTGGGTATAGCAAGCTGGAAAGGAAAGTCTGCCGAAGGGTATAGCAAATAAAAAAGGGAAACTGTGAAGGAACCTGGTCTAATAAGGTCCATGACCAATAATGGTGGTCTTTGGCAGCAGAGAATAAGAACTCAGAAAGTGTTGTGGGGACATACGTTTGATCCAGCAATTTCGGAGATGACAAAGATGCGTCAAATTCTGGAGATTGTGGAGTTTCAACAATAGGAACACTTGTTTGAAGAGAGAATGCCTCTGGTGTACGAAGATGTCGTACAAGCTTTTTACGTTTCTCTTTTCACTATTAAGGGGGACCACATCTGTGCTCTCATAAATGGAGTAGACATTGTACCCGACGCTTCAATATTAGGAAAGATTCTCAGAATTCCATCTGAAGGTATGAAATCAGTTAAGGGTGTCTGTAGAGTAAACTTTCGGAGAACCATTATGAAAGAACAAGCTATTCAACAGGGGGAACAGGTGCATAAGAAGGTGTTGCTTCCTAAGTACCAGCTTCTCTTTGAACTGGTCAATAAAGTATTTTTACCCCGCTCTGAGAGGTGCTCTATTGCTACAAGATCAGACAAGGTCCTAATGGAAGAACTTGACGAGTTTGTACCAATCAATTTGTCAGCCATCATAATTGATCACATGCAGAAGGTGGAAAATTTTAAAGGTGGAAATCATGAGTTACTTTATGGCTTTCTCCAAACTCAGGTGTTCAGATTCTATAAGGTCCCCTTAGGGAATCTCAGAGTGGGCACACGTAAGTAGTCCTTCTCTAAGACTACTCTACAAGAATGTGAATGTATAGAAAGAGTTGGTGGGAGCATCTCGACCATATCTCAGCCGATAAACGCTCAAAATGTAGCCTCTGAGGAATTGAGAAGGCCGAGGGCTCGAAATGCCATATTGGAAACCCAGCTTAGCCAAGCAACTAAGGGACCTGATTCTGTACATGAGGAGGTCACCCGACTGAGAAAGGAAAATGAGAGACTTCGAGCTCAAATACTTGAATAACAACTGGCTGAAAATGCTAAACTAGACCTAGTTCTCAAAACCATTGCTGTCTCTTCCTCCAAGCCTCCTTCTTCCACTGTTTCCTAGGATCCTGTTAGTGCCAAGTTGTTTTTGCTCCAAACATCCTGTGGTTGCTGTTTTGCTTTTGTTTTTTTTGTTTTTTTTGTGATGGCATGATGAACTTAACCATTACTGCTTCTGACTTACTCAGTCCAATGTAAACATTAATGAAACGACTTCCTTTTTGTTGCCTATACAATAATATGTTCCTCTGGCTTCTCTTTTTCATCATCTTGTGTGCACATATGCATCATGAGCTAGCTGTGTCAGACTTCTTTATGCTTATTACATTGCTTGTGCTCTTTGACATACTAGTTGATCTTTTTAATGATGCCAAATGAGGGAAATTATGAAAGAAGAAGAAGAGGGTTAAGGGGTAAGTTGATCACAGGAGGGGGATCTAAGATTAAGGGGAACTGCTGATCTAAGATTAAGGGGTAAGTTGATCACACGAGGAAGATCTAAGATTAAGGGGGAACTACTGATCCAAGATTAAGGGGAACTGCTGCTCATTTCTCATCTGGTTAATTGTTAATTCTGATCTAAACAAATGCTTTCCATGCTTAAGTTTGTCATCATCAAAAAGGAGGAAATTGATGAGTTTTCAATGACTTAGCCTTATGCTTCTTATGTTTTGATGATCTAATAAACTTGTTGTTAAGAACCAGATAGAGAATCTTGTCCCACAGGTTACATAAATCGTGTGAACAGTTCGAAGGCTGAAAATCAGCGAATGGATGAATATCCATAGGGAGGAACACGATAGGGACCCGATGTGTTGGTCCTTTAGATGTCTCCGACAATAGAACAAGTTAGTGGCCGTACACAATCAATATAAAGAGAAACACAATAGGGGCCTGTTCCCTTGGGGTTCTCTGACAAAAGTATAGGTCAAGTGCACAGCTGGAACGTAGCAGAAGAATGTGACCATCTGCCAAATATTACAGATAAGGAACACAATCAGGACCAGGTCCGTTAGCGTGTCCTGACAGAAGTACAAAGTCCACTATCCAGCTGGAACGCAACTCCCCAGAAGAGACTGTACAAGTTGTGCAGCTGTCACTTCTCACTGAGAAGAAGTACACCAAGAGTTGACATCACTACCCATTGTGATATCTTTTGTGATAAAACAACCTGGTGCAAGATACACTTCTCTTGTGCATTCAGTGACTTTTGCAAAAGAAGAAAAAAGCATTCATCCTGCATCAAGGTCACTGGTGCGTCAAGAACAAGAAGACAACTCCATTAAGGATCAGTTTCTAACCAAGTCTTATATATGTCCATATTTGAGTTGTAATCTTATTTATTGTTCTACATTGTAATTTCTAGTTTGCATTTTTAGGAGCACTGTCTTAGGAACAAACCAAATTCGTAAACTTTAGAAGTTTATGTTGTGACTAGGAATAGTCATAAGTTAAATCCTCTGTAACTAGGAGAGTTATAGAGTGATTTGTGGTGGTGCATCACAAGTTAGTTTGATGTTTTGCAATCAGAAGTATTACAAAGTAGCTTGTAATAGGTAGATTACAAGTTAGTTGAGTTTAAAGCCTACAGGTGTAGGTCGTGATTTTTTTGATACCCTTATGTGGGATTTTTCCACGTAGAAAATCTCTGGTCTTCTTTACATTCAGCAATTAGTATATTCTACGTAATATCGCATAGAGGACCGGGTACTCTAGAGCTTGGTGGACTCATACAGGTTAACAATTATTACTCAAGAAAATCCATAATATCACAATATGCAAACGCTGGAGAATATTGGTAAACATAGTACTCATCTAAATACAAAATACTGGTAACAATGCTTTAATCCTTTTTAATGGGAAAATACAGAGGTAAAGCTTAACTTTAGTCGACGTCTAAAACAGTTACAAATTCTAACTCTACTTATCTACTTTCCCATGATCGAATGCTACTATTCAGTTCAGTTGCTATGTAAAATAAACACGGATGCTTAATTTGACAGTAATATCTAGAAAATCCAATTTCAAATATAAAAGTAGCAGCAAATATAGATGCATTCTAACATATAAAAAAATATCATTAAGTGCCAAATTTATCTTGTTGTAACGCATCCAAATTTATTGTTCAGATGAATTTCAAAGGTTGAAAAATTAATAAAAATACCTTAAATAATACATCAAGGATTTTTATCAACAAAATCCTATGTGGAGCGAAGATCAGGAATGAAAAATTGATAATAAGGGTTACTGTAGAAGAAAAAAATAACTAGGAATCAAACTGAAGAACTTTGTTCTAATGCATGTGACATTTTTAGCACGAACTTTATGAGAAGTGTAGGAATCCAATACATGGACAATATAATTCAAATTTTAAGCATAACACAGTGATGGGGGTACCCTTTTTTACAAGGATAAATTACATTATTACTGCCAGGAAGGAACTTGTCCAACATTCAAAAATAAGAAAACGACAGAAATAAGAGAAGAGCATCAAATATCCCTAATTTTGGAAGTTCATTGTTAACAATGATCTTGTTTTAAGTCCTTCAAGTTATGCCTGTTTGACATCATTACTCCTTGTATTGATTTTAGGCCACTTATCCTACCAAAAGTAAAACTTTCAGCTTATATTAAAGGTACCAACGAAAATATTGTCCCAAAATCTATATAAAGTAAAAGAAAAGAAGCATTGGTGAAGATCTATCTAGCTTTTATTTTTTGTCTTGAATATATTTTTTCAAATTATCTTGATTCAGATGGTGGAAGGAACGTTAATTTGACCACAAATTAAAATAAGCGAAAGCCAAATAAGTAAACTTCTAGGAACGTAGAATTTGAAAAAGATCACAAAGATATGATTAATATATCAACTTGTTCGAAAAAATATTAGCGCGTTAAATTTATGAGCTATTGGGTAACAATTTATAGCACAGAGTTCATATGTTACGGTATTCATTCAATAAAGTAAATTACTAATCGCTGGGTCTTCTTCTTCTTCTTCTTCATATTAGTATGAAGTTTGTTTCCTCTATAGAACAATCAAAATAAATACCCTTTTACCAGCGACTAACAGTGATATGTTAGAAATTAAAATGATTCAGCGAGAAATAGGAAAATATAGAGGCACAATCAACAGTCTAACTAAGCGGAAGAAACCAAAACATTATATATTAAAGGTATCAACGAAAAGATTGTCCCAAAATCTATATAAAGTAAAAGAAAAGAAGCATTGGTGAAGATCTACCGATCTTTTATTTTTTGTCTTGAACATATTTTTCCAAAACATCTTGATTCAGATGGTGGAAGGAACGTTAATTTGACAACAAATTGAAATAAACGAAAGCCAAATAAGTAAACTTCTAGGAACTTAGACTTTTAAAAAGATCACAAAGATAGGATTAATATATCAACTTGTTCGAACAAAGATTAGCTCGTTAAATTTATGAGCTATTGGGTAACAATTTATAGAGCAGTGTTCATAGGTCACGATATTCATACAATAAAGAAAATTACTAATCACCGGGTCTTCTTCTTCTTCATATTAGTATGAAGTTTCTTTCCTTAATAGAAGAATCTAAATAAATTCCTTTTCACCAGCGGCTAACAATGATATGTCAGAAATTAAAATGATGCAGCGAGAAACAAGAAAATATAGAGGCACAATCAATGGTCTAACTAAGCGAAAGAAATCAAAAAGACTATAGGTAAAAAGAAGAATCAGAATCATTGTTGAAATTGGGGACTTAAAAAGTACATGGGAAGTGCATGCATAAGAAATCTTATAGAAAATCTCCTTGAAGAATTTTGTCAAACACCCGGGGAACAAAATTTATTAACATGTTATACTCTCTCTGCACGAATCCCCTCGCTACTCGGGAGGGGGGGGGAGGGGAACACAAATACATAGCATATAATTAAGGACTGAAAATAATTAATACAAGAAGCACAGATGGAGGGGAGGAGTGAGAGCAAAATAAATCCTACGCTTATATAACAAAAAGCAGATGCATTCTCACCCTTAAAATGGGGGAGAAAGTTAAAACTCTATAGACGACATACGAAGAAAATAAAGTAGAGGATAAATGGCAGCATAAGTAAAAAAAATCAAATAAGGCACCGATTGTGAGTAGTAACTGAAAAAGGCACAGAGAAACACAAGAAAATAATTTGAGTTAATTATCAGAAAAATCAGGTACGATCAGATATGTAATTTCTATTAATATTTCTTTCAATACCTTGGATGAAATTCGCAGGTGGATCTCAGTAACTTGGAGGAATACATTTATTTGGTAGTTGATGCTACTGTCATGTCTGGAATCAGGCCGCAAACGAAAGCTTTTATACCTGGCTTCAATCAGTGTTGCTGTTGCCGTAAGCCTTTATAGCTTGAGGATTTTTTTTGGACTACTTAAATGACTAAGCTTTTAGATCCTCTCGCTTACAGCTTTTGAAGACCCAGTAGGAAATAAGGACGTAGAGGAGGAGTCAGAGTAGAGGTATGAGACAAGGTGTTCACAGATGGAGCGTTTCAGAAATCAAACGGTGACCACATGTTGTCAAAGTTGGGCTCTACGTGTTGAGCTGTAGTACCAAGTTACAATTTTATCCGTGGGCCAGGTAGACATGTTGACCATGAGCTACCTGGTTATAGCAAAAGATTTTCATCACTCAAAAATTAGTTACCCTATTAATTTGCAATAATTTTTATCCAATATTTTTAATGCCAAATGATCTTGATCTCTATTATCAGTAATTTAACCTGGAGGAGAGATGTAATGTGATCGAGGTAAAAAGTTTCCATCTCCTTTAAACATTGAATATGTAAAGGTATGGAAAGAAAAAATACTATTAAAAATTCAGGAAAAATCGTCCAAAAAAACCCCTATCAAAGTAGGTGGGTAATAGTCAATTACCATTCAAAACGACCATTCATGTGTGATCGGTATTTTGAAGGTCGGAAGAGCATATCGACCAAAGTTGGACAGAAATTACCGACCAACATTGGTCGGTATACTCTACACGATCATCTGACAATTTAATTGACTTACAGGCGGAAATTAGTCGGAATATTATTTTAATAATTTGAGTTTACGACCAAACTTGGTCGGTGTATTAAATTTATTAATTTACGTACTGACCAATTTTGGTCGGTATCGAAAAATATATATTTTTTATAAATAATTAAAATTTAAAAATACCGACCAACGTTGGTCGGTAAACTAGACAGGGCAGGCAACGAACCAACCAAAGTTGTTCGGTAATGTTGAATTTTTGGGAATTTATTGTACATTAACCGATCAATATTGGTCAATAATGTGTAATTTTTTTTTAATTAGTCACCAACTAAGGTTGGTCGTTTTCTGGGTTTAATTTTGGAAAAAATACCTGTTTTGGTAGCTACACCGCCTGCCAAATAAAAATAGCATACCAATATCCCCATTCACATCTAATAACAACTATTCACCATATACAATCCCTAATTCACAACATATCTAATCAAATATCCAACAACAACAATAACAATCAAAAAATTGGTGTTCCTGCAAGTAAAAGAGTACAAAGAATGAGGAAAGTTAATAAAAGGAGTTTGCAAAGTGATGTTTTCATTGCAAAATCCCTAACATGATCTTCAGCTCTTGGAATATCAGAGGGCTAAACAATCCCTTCAAACAAAAGGAACTAAAACACTTTTTGCTTGAGAATAAAGTTGATATGATAGGTTGTCTTGAAATAAAAGTCAAAGCAAATAATGTTAAGAAAGTTATCAGAAGACTTGGTAATGAGTGGCAGTTCTATACAGATTATTCTCAAGCCCCAAATGGTAGAATATGGGTAGAATGGAAACAAAGGGAGGTAACAGTCATCATCCTGGAGGCCACAACACAACTAGTCCACTGCCAAGTTGAAGATAGAAGTTATTAGTTTAAATGCAAGATATCATTTGTCTATGGTTTCAATATAATTGCTGCTAGAAAGACTTTATGGGATATTCTGAGGCTCACTGGTAGAAATATGGATGGTCTGTGGGTTGCTTTTGGAGATTTCAACACTGAATTTTATGTTGATGACAGAATTAATGGGATACCTATGCATCTCACTGAAACTATTGATTTTCAGAGTGTGTTATAGATGTTGGGCTGGGTCAAATAACTAGAAGAGGATGGATATATTCCTGGAGTAACAAAAAAGATGCACCTAACATGATCTATAATAGACTAGGCCTTTGGAAATGACAAATGGTTTCAATATTATGGGATCCTGGAAGCAATTTACCACAATCTTGGATTTTCTGATCATACCCCTATTACAATAAAATCTGGAGTCTCTAGACATAAGTTGAAAAATCCATTTAGATTACTAAATGTTCTACTTAGCAAAGATGCATTCAAAGAGGTTGTAAAGGAGTGGTGGCTGTAACACATCACTAGCTGTAGCATGTATGTTATTTGGAGGAAGCTGGAATCATTAGAGCCTATAGCCAACAACATGAAAAAAGAGTTGTCTACTACAGAAGAGAATACCAGGGGATTTTGCAACAAAGAACTCATAGTATCCAGGAGGAGCTATCTCACGATCTATTCAGCAGTCAGTTGATAAACGAGGAAAGAGAGGTAGCCATACAATTGGAAAAATGGGAGATAATACAAGAGAAGATTCTAAGGCGGAAATCTAAGGCTGCATGGATTGCTTATGGTGATTCAAACACTAAATATTTCTATGCCTACCTCAAAGCAAGACAAGCGAGAAATAGGATATCATCAATATAAAATGAACATGCATACAATTATCAGAACCAACAATGGTGCAACAGGAATTTATATCTTTCTTCAAGCACTTACATGGGGAGACATATCATGTCATGACTTATATTGATGTCAATATTTTCAGAGATGGACCTTTTATGTCACTAATACAATAGCATGAATTATTACAACCAGTTATTAGGGATAAAGTCCTACAAGCACTCAAAGAACTTCCAAATGATAAAGCTCCAAGTATAGATGGCTATCATGCAGAATTCTTCAAAGAGTATTGGGGGATTGTAGCTGAGGATATTATAAATGCAATACTGCAGTTCTTTGAAAATGGCAAGCTGCTAAAAGAAGTAAATTATACCACCATCAACCTAGTTCCCAAGGTTTCTAATCCTACTTATGTAAAGGATTATAGGCCTATTGCTTGTTTCTCCATCATATACAAACTGATAGCAATGGTGCTAACTGGTAGATTGAAAAGTGTAGTATATTATTTGGTGGGACCAACCCAATCTGCATTTATTGATGGAAGGAATATACTTGATAATATTATTGTCTCTCATGAATTAGTGAAGGGATATTCACAGAAAAGTGTATCCCCCAGATGTATGGTTAAAATAGATATAAGTAAAGCCTATGAGTCAGTGAATTGGGTTTTTTTTAAGATGGTGTTATTAGAGTATGGAATCCCATTGAGAGTGGTAGAACTTATTATGACGTGTCTCTACAGTTAGTTACTCCTTGTTGATAAATGGTGATCTGACTCCAATATTTCAGTCTAAGAAGGGCTTAAGGCAAGGAGACCATATGTCTCCATACCTATTTATTTTGGCTATGGGATACTTAAACAGGTCTCTTAAACAACTCAGGCATAATTCAGATTTCAAATACCATCCCAAGTGTGCAAGCAAATAGTTAGTACATGTATATTTTGTTAATGACTTGTTAATGCGTTGTAGAGCAGACAGAGTCTCCACACAATTGATGTTTCAAGCTTTCCAGCACTTCTCTACTATTTCTGGACTAAGAGCAAAACTGGAGAAAAGTTCCTTTTATGTTGCTAGTGTATCCCTAAATTCAAAACTCAGATCATACAAGGCATGCACTTTTCTTTAGAGGAGATGCCATTCAAGTATTTAGGAGTTCCATTATAATCTAGAAAACTGTCAGTGGCTCAATATATTCCACTGGTTTTAAAGATCATTGCTAGAATAAAGTGTTGGACTACAAGTTTCTATCCTACAGTGGAAGAGTCCAGATAATAAAAAGTGTTCTTTTCAAAATGCAGACTTATTGGGCACAAGTATTCCTGCTTCCAAAAAGGATTCTCACAATGGTAACAGCTGTGTGTAGGAATTTTCTTTGGACATGAAGCAATGAATTTTCTAGAAAAGCACTAGTAGCTTGGAGTACTTTATATATGCCTAAAACTGCAGGAGGACTGAGTATCTTAGATTTCTTTACATGGAAAAAAAGTTGCAATACGCAAACTCCTTTGGGCAATAGATAAAAAAAGGACAAACTCTGGGTGCAATGGATTCATGCAATCTACATAAAGGACAAAGACCTGAAGAGTTTGACCATACGAGCACAAAGCATGTTGGGTAGTTAGAAAAATATTTGGAGCAAGATATTGGCTAACAAATGCTGGAAATAATATGGTGACTATTGAAGAGTTTGAAGACAAGGAGAAATTCATCATAAAAAGGCCTACCGGTTCTTTATCCCCCATTTCCACAAGGTATCTTGGCGAGGTTTGGTGCTGAACAAACACATCCTACCTAGGCATAATTTTATCCTTTGGCTAGCTATCCATAAGAGGTTGTTAATAGTTGACAGAGTGATGAAATGGGGTATAAGAGTTCCGTAAGAATGTGTCTTGTGTAATTCTAATGAAGTGAAATCCCTAGCACATCTCTTCTTTGCTTGCCCAGACTCTAGCTTAATATGAAGCACACTACTACGTTGGATAGAAGAATAGAGACAAGTCAAAAGCTGTGAGGAGGAAGTTGCCTGGCAAGCAAAGAAAACCAGCAACAAGAGACCAAGAGTAGATATCATTAGTTTCATGTTTACAACAATGGTTTATCATGTATGATCAGAAAGACATGTGAGAAGGTTCAGAGAAAAAAAAGGGTGAAGGGAAGCTGGTTTGAGAAATCATACATCAGTTGCAAATATATGGTCAAAAATTTTGTAGTTGGAAAAGTCAGTTAGATTGTTTGAATAGCTACCTATATAGATTTGAGTTGTTATAGTGATGTATAGTTTTAGTGATCTGAAGTTAGTCCTATAGTTTTCATGGTCCTGATTCACTTGAGAATTGACTCATGAGTCAAACTGAGTCATATGCACATATTGATACTTGGTTAAATGAAAATTTTTCTTTTAACCAAAAAAAGAAAGGATTAGTGGATAAGATTATAAACAAGAGGAAACTAAAAATAAAAGAGTTGGTGAAAAGGTTATACTTGAAAATTATCTCTACCAAACTACCTTATGTGCTATATATATATATATAGGTTTTTCGTAGGGTTTGACGAAATATTTTATGGAATCGAATCTTTCAGTTGGGAAGTGAAAAGTTGGTGCTATGCAAGAGTTAGTGGAGATAATTCTTGGACCAAAGCTGATGCCATGCAAGAGTAGGAAGATCTTAAGTGTAAGGTTAAATTAACAAAATATCCATCAAAATGCAAAAGGAATTTTTATTCCTCAATTAAATACTAATTCTATAATACTAACGTATAAAATCGTCACTTCATAATAAATACTTCTACTATCAGGACCATACATAACCTATTACAAGACAATATAGCACCAAATATTTGAAATGACTTCAATTCACGTAGTGACTTCAGCTAAAAAAGGGAACTAATACCAAGGACGCTTTCAACTTGTTGACGAGCGCAAAATACACTTAAATTATGCTCGCTAATAAAAAATAATATAGTATAATATCATATTCACATAGATTAGATGTAAACAGTATTCTTGTAATTTCTAGCTCAATTACTATTTAGAAGAATCAACAAATAAGATATATATGGTTACTAATTAAAATTAATTAAGAATCTAAAGATGTTGGCTAGTGACTATTAAGACAAGGAACAAGCAAATAAGGTTATCAGTGGGAGAAGATACGGTTTTGACAGGATATGCGCAAGATAATTATTCGAGATCTAACTCTAGATAATTCACTTCAAGTGTTCAAGTGAGTCTGTCGAATTCACGCGATTATTAATTCAAACGTTCAATAGAATCTCCTCTCTCAATTAAGTCTCAACTTCAAAAGATGAGCCAAATTCAGCACTGTGAAGATATGCAAGAATGCGCAACGGATTGGTCTTTAGAAAAATCTCTTTTGATTATTCTCCTAACTAGGTTTAATTAATGATTCAACTAGCTTCTTTCGATTATTTGGAATAATCTATGAATTCAACCAACAATATAATGCAAATATATCACAAGTTATGCCTCTCTCGATTACATGAACTAGTAAATATAGATGCAATAATTAAATCATCCAAAATTATTCAATATATAAAATTAGAGTTATAATCTACAAACAATCATTAATACCCCAAATCCATCAAACCCTAAAGGAAACTACTTCATAGACATAGAGAAATTCTTCACAAATATAATTAAAGTGTAGGAAAAGATAAATTCAATCCAAACTCAGGTCTTGAGTGAGGAAGGAATGATAAAATCATTGTGCTTGTGTTCTTTGAACTCTTGATAACTAGGGATTTTGACGTGTTTCATGCTCCTTCTTGCTTACGCTTTGATTATAAATTCTTACAAAATAGTTTTAAAAGGCTCATAAGTTGTTCTTGATTGCAGGTTTGATCAATGAAGTGACGAGATGTCAAAGATCGGCTCAAAAGGAGTAAAACCTATACAAGTACTGAAAACAAGACAACTCAGGACAAACAGGCCTAGTGCGGCCACACTACACTTTGTGCGGTCCACACTAGGGAGATTCGGAGACTCAATTTGAAGGCACTAAAGACACCGCAGCCGCATTACCATTTTATGCGGTCCGCGGAAGCAAACTTCAGAGAGATGGCATCAAAGTGGAGTGGACTATTTGAAGTAGTGTGTGACCCTGTTTGGTGCTCTAGATATGAAGAACAAAACCGGTGAAGTTTTTAGAGTGAATGGGCACCGGGTCAAGCATTATCTTGGAAAGTTTGTTGATAGCCATGTGGTGGCTGTTGTTCATTTCAAATGATGTGATGGTAACCCGCATCGTGCTGCGACGTTAAATCAGGCGCTTCTTGGGAGGCAACCCATGTGTTTTTCTTTTTCTTTTCTTTGATTTTCTTTGTGGTATAAAATTGATTTTTGGGCTAATTGGTTGTGAGATGTTGCAGGATTGAGTTGATATAGTTCAGGTCATAATTGAATAAAATTTCACAGTCTCTAAAGTTTCCAGTGCGGCTGCATTACCACTTTGTACGGTCCGCATTGGTAAAGGGTGACAAAATTGCTCTCTGAAGTTTGCCACCGCGACCGCAGTTGATTTGGTGCAGTCCGCGATGGACCACCGAGGTCGCGGTCCATTTTGTGCGGACCACGATGGGTTACTGAGTTGGAATTAAACATAATAGACCAGTGCGGACCGCGCTCCATTTTGTGCGGCCGCACTGGTAGGTGAGAATGGGCCCTAGGGGTTTTTCTATAAATAGCACTTCTTTTGATTCATTTGTCACACATTGTCTTGACTCTTTGAGTCATCTCACTTCTTTCTAAGGGGTTAGAGAGACACATTGTCACTCTTTCTTGTGCAATTCAAACATTTTCTCCTTTTTTCACTTTTCCCACCTTTCTTTCTTTTTTGATTGCTTTTCTTGAATCCCTTTTTATTCTTTTTCACATTGAACTTTCTTTTTGTCTTTTGCTTTCTTTCTTTTTCATTGACTTTCCTTTTCTTCACTTTTGTGCCTTTTTACCACTTTGTTGTAATCCTCATCTCTTCCCCTAAACTTATACTTTTGCCATGTACTAAAGGAAAGATTTGGGTGCCAAGAGAGGGTATCTTTTAGAATGGGTATAGGCTCGTATCCTGGTTCTTGAAAGAAAAAGGTCTAAGGCTCAAAAGGGTTAACTAGGGATCATATCATCGGTAGGCTATGGAATTGTCCAAACTATCATTTGGATCAAGGAGAACCTATAATCACTTCTCAAGTCAAATTTTACCCAGGATTTCGCCTCAACAAACATTTAAGGCAAGTTCTAGACCCATGAGGATGAGGTTCCCGAGCACACAGAGGACCCAGAGACCACCCATGATCCTATGCAGACAGACACGGCTTAGGGAGTCTTCTATATCCTTTTTCTCTACCTTTTTGGTGCTTATTTGGACTAGTTGGCATTGGGGACAATGCCAGCTTTTATTTGAGAGGATGTGCCCTACATTTTTAGATGACTATATATATTAATACATTTTATGCTTTCTTGATTTTAATTTGGTCTATATATAAGTTTATAATTAGTTACTTTCATCGCACGTTTTATCTTTCCTTGGGGCTGTATATAAAGTTACATCACTGTTTATATTCATATCCCATTGTATATTCAAATCCCTCCACTGGTAGATGAAATGCTTTCCCAAACACCAACCGCTACGGTGACATACCAATTGGGGTCTTGTATGCGGTACGGTAAGCCCATAAAGCATCATCTAACTTTTAAGACCAATCGGTCCCATTGGCATTGACAGTTTTGGACAAAATGCTCATGATCTCCCTGTTAGACACTTCAACTTGTCCACTTGCTTGAGGATGATAAGGCGTAGAGACTTTGTGGTTGACACTATACTTGGAAAGAAATGCATCAAAAGCTCTATTACAAAAATGTGATCCTCCATCACTAATGATTGCTTGAGGTGTACCAAATCTTGAGAAAATGCTCTTCTTTAGAAATTCCACCACACTCCTAGCTTCATTGTTGGGCAAGGCCACGTCCTCAACCTATTTTGACACATAATCAATCGCTACAAAAATGTAAGTGTTACCACACGAGCTAACAAAAGTGCCCATAAAATCGATACCCCATACATCAAAGATATCAACTTCAAAAATTGTGTTTAGAGGCATCTCATCTTCCCCAAATCACCAACTATGAATTCCTTTCCAGGAGCATATTTATCATGAAGGTACTTCATGTTGTCCTATACAAGGAAGAACTAGAGTATGCATGGAACCGGAATTTATCAAGTTCATTGACTTGTTCAATACGAAGATTAGCCGCAACATCCCACTCAAGATTAAGCTTCCTCAAGGCCCACATGGCCTTATGCTCCAACTCTACTGGTAGATGACATGCTTTCCCAAACACCAACTGGCACAGTGACATACCAATTGGGGTCTTGTAAGCAGTCCGGTAAGCCCACAGAGCATCATCTAACTTTTTAGACCAATCAGTCCTATTGGCATTGACAGTTTTGGACAAATTGCTCGTGATCTCCCTATTAGACACTTCAACTTGTCCACTTGCTTGAGGATGATAAGGCATAGATACTTTGTGGTTGAAACCATACTTGGAAAGCAAGGCATCAAAAGCTCTATTACAAAAATGCGATCCTCTATCACTAATAATTTCCCGAGGTGTACCAAACCTTGTGAAAATGCCCGAGGTAATTACTCTCTCGAGGTTTAGCCCTTTAATTGGGACTATCAAATCTCTTGAGTCTATCCCAATTCCTTGTTGAGTCAATTTTGGAGACTAGGGTTCTCTTTCTCAAGAAGAGCTTAGGTCAACTTAGCACAAACTAGTGTTTGCAACCACTAATTCATAAATTAAACCATAAAATTGACCCAAATAACAAACACCCATAATCAATCTAACCTTAAATCACAACACCCATCAATTATCTACACTAGGGCTGAGCCACAACCCTAGATAATGGGTTTAGCTACTCATTCTTGAAGATAAAATCAGAGAAATAGATGAAGAGAAAGACATATTATTTAATTACTAAGGTAAATACAAAGTTTCAATGATTAAAACTACGTAAAGGTGCCAAAAATGGCTAAGAAATACCTTCTCACGAGCGCAGCTAATGTGCTGTAATATCTGATACCCTAAAAATGGAAAAATATTCTATTTATACCAAGCTAGAAAAACTAGACAAAATTGCCCCTGCGGGGTCAGTGTGGACCGCACAAAATGGTGTGCGGTTGCACTAGGTTGTTGACTCTGAAAAATCAATTCTCTGAACCCAGGCTCTGCGGACCGCACAGAATGGACAGCGCCCGCAGAGGCATCTAGCGCGGTTCACACAAACACGACTGCGGACCGCATAGGCTTAAAGCTAGGCACTTGACAAGGCTCAGCAGCGACTTCTACAATAACTGGCTCTTCAGACTGGCCAGTTGGGGCAGAAGTAGGGGCTTTGTAGTTATTGTCCTTGGGGTTGTCATTCCTCTTCATGCTATACCAGGAGAAAAATTATTTAATCTATTTATAATTAGTAGGGGACATCTATCTCTTAGAATGAGTATAGGCTCGTATCATGGTTCTTGAAAGAAAAAGGTCTAAGGCTCAAAAGGGTTAACTAGGGATCATATCATTGGTAGGCTATGAAATTTTTCAAACTATCATTTGGATCAAGGATAGCCTATAATCACTTCTCAAGTCAAATTTCACGTAGGATTTCGCCTCAACAAACATTCAGGGCAAGTTCTAGACAAATGCCTCGGGACTTGGACTCGCAATTCGATTTCTACCACACAAGCTAAGGGATTTCTAAATACATAGAGGTGGGGGCCCACAATGACCTTAGATACAATTTGAGCACACAATAGTCCCGAAAAACTACTTGATTGGACTATTTTGTAAGAATTTATAATCAAAGCATAAGAAAGAATGATAATGAAACACATCAAAATCCCCAGTTATAAACTCCCCCAAACTTAAGCTTTTGCTTGTACTCAAGCAAACAAAATAAGACCCACCCTTTAAGGGAAAATCCAAGAATTTTTAGCTATCCTAAAGTAACCTCAACTAGCATCAATTGCGACTAACAATTGCTCTCAGTGCAAATGAGTCATTAACAACATTTAACCTTTGAAAAACTATGGATCAAGTATGACACAAGAGCATCAAGAGTTAACTTAGCACTTGACATCTTTGAAGTTTGCTTCCATGGACCGCATAAAATGGTAGTGTGGCCGCGGTGTCTTTAGTGCCTTCAAATCCAGCCTCTGAATCTCCCTAGTGCGGACTGCACAAAGTGTACTGCGGTTGTACTAGGCTTGTTTGTCCTGAGTTGTCTTGTCTTTGGTACTTGTGTAGGTTTCACTCCTTTTGAGCGATCTTTGACATCTCGTCACTTCATTGATCAAACCTGGAATCAAGCACAACTTATGATCCTTTTCGGACTATTTTGTAAGAATTTATAATCAAAGCGTAAGCAAGAAGGAGCATGAAACACGTCAAAATCCCTAGTTATCAACTCCTCCTTAGCGTCCTTAGGTCAAAAGTTAAGATAAAAATGTTTTCCATGTATTTATACCAAGTAGGGTCAGGCCCAGATGAAATCACCCTTTTGTAGCCTAAATAGGAGAATAGCTCTGGAAAAAATACACATGAGCGCCACATGGGGTGACGCGCCACACTGTGTGCTTGTGGAACTTATCAAAGAGCATAACATTTGCAAGTGAGTAGGAATTTTCACTACTGTGGTGCACCACGTGCTGCCCCACGCGCCGTGGTAGTGTGTTTTCCTCGGAGTCCAGGTTCAACTTGATTTTTGATGTCCAGACTTGGTCCTCGACCCCCAAACACGATACCGGCTTAATCCTTTGGGCTTTTACTCAGACTTCAAAGCTCCAAATAGCTCGAATTAGCTCCACAACATCTACATAACTTGGAATCACTCTTGCAAGGTATAAAATATACAATAAGTGCAAACACTACCAATTAAAGCTCAAACACAAGTAAAGTACAGTGAATTAGAGTGTAATAAGCGACTAAAATACGGAATTATAGCCTACCATCACCTGTCACGACCCAAAATCCCACTTTGAGACTGTAATGGTGCCTAGCCAAACTTGCTAATCAAGCCAACTCATCCTCTACAAATAAAGACCATTTTCTTTAATTAATAATGATATAGCATAAGTAAAGACAATAATAGTCCAAAACTAGTAACAATATCTGATAAAGTCATAGCACGACCTAAACACGACCAATACCATACAACCCTAAGACTAAGTGGAACGAGTACACAATTAAATTACAAAAAAAGGAACAAGTCTTTATACATCACAAGTTGTCTAAAATACAAGTAGATAGGAAATATGTAAGGAATAGGGACTTAGGAACTGCGAAGTAGATTCATGAAGTGCAGCTCACCCTAAGTCTTTCTGTAGCTTCCTAGTTCAATTAGGAAGCTATGTTATGACCCACCTGAGGATCTACACAAAAAATATTCAGAATCCTAGTATGAGTACATCACAATTGGTACCCAGTAAGTATCAAGTCCAACCTCGAAGAAGTAGTGGCGAGGCTAAATATTTTTGAGTATTTACCACACAAGTATCATAATATAATTAATAACTAAAATAGCAAATAATATTAAGAATAACAAAAATCACAAATATCAACATTTGAGGTATGAGGCATGCTCTTATAGTACAACAATAATCATAACGCTAGTAAAATATGGTATTAAAAGATAACATGCGCAAATAAAGGAGCCGGGACTCCCAACGAGCATATAAGCATGTCAAGTAATGACTAGCAGTTAAATAAGTACTATTAAATGAGTACATAGTATGAATGCATGCTCAAACCAGTTGATGCAAGTACCTCGATGCACAATTCATGTATCACGATAACTTGATACACATTCATATATCGACCCGGTACAATATTCATGTACTGAACATGCTCTTAGGGACCAAGGTAACATGGGTAATCACCTCACTCCAGAGGGACGAATCCAAATCCAAGCGTAAAAAGGGGAATAATAGCATCTATCATAAATTAATATTCGATAATCATGTCCAATATGCCATAACTGTATCTCATCCGCACGCTTACACTTCATGCCCAAAATTCTCAATCTAAATCATGTTTTTATTATTCAAAATGTATGTATATGATTAAGAATTATAGATAAAAGGTGCATAAAGACCTAATAAATATTTTACCGGTACGTGCTCAGTAAGTGTCGGAGTCGACCCATCGTCACTACTTCTTTGAGGTTAGACTAGATACTTACTGGGTACATATTATTTATGTACTCACAATACACTTATGTACTTAATGGTACATGATCTGAGGCAGGTGAATCAGGTTACTAGTCCGACGCGCATATTTGACCCCCACCTCGAGACTTCACGGTGAGCTGCCTTCCGAGCCGCTTTGCAGTAGCTGGAGTCTTCCTTAAATTATATTTTTCTATCTATTTCCTTTCAGATAGTAGAATAGTATTATTTTGTATATTCTAATAGAATACCCATACACTTGTTACACCAGGTCTTGACACACATACTAGTAGATTTATGATTTTGGATTTGTTTTCATTATTACGATTTGCACTCATTTGCTTCCATTTTATTATTTTACATTTGTAAATTTCTAAATCTTTTAACAAATGACAAAATTTTATCCACTTAATAATTTATTTAAAATGGGAAACCACTAGTTTGATCAGTGTTTGCTTGCCTAACAATGGTATTGGGCACCAACACGGCCTATAATATAATTGGGTCATGACAACATGGTATCGGAGCACTAGGTTCACGTAGGTCTCACAAGTTATGGGCAAATTTAATAGTCTTACAGATCGGTGCAGAGATATCTCCACTTATCTTCGAGAGGCTATAGGGTGTTAGAAAACTACTCTTTATTCATCTCCTATCATGCAGTTGACGATATTCTAAGTTCTCTCTCTTATTCTCTCACAGATGGTGAGAACGCATGCAGCAGACCTTCCGTACCTGGGGGAGCTGCTCCCCTCATTGCTAAAGGTTGAGGCAGAGGACGAGGGAGGGCACTGGCCCGAGGCAGGGGATGAGGACGTCCCAGAGTTTCCCCAGTTGCACCACCAGCGGATCCAGTAGAAGACCCCATTATGGATGAGCATGGTAAGGTGCTCGCAGTGGAGCTAGCCCCAGTTGATTTCATGTCAGCATCGGGCTTTAAGGAGGTCATGGGCCGTATGCTACGGTTTATTGATTATGTGACCCAGGATGGTTTATTTTCAGTAGACCAAGCCATATCTCAGGTGGAAGGGGGAGCACAGAAACCATATGCTCAGGATCCTAGGCATGCAGATGTAGTATATCAGACTCCAAGTACACTACCCGTGGCGGGGCCCAACCAGTTATAGTGGTTGTACCTGAGCCTGGACCAGCTACGGCCGTCGAGCCACCAAAGCTTTTGGACAAATGGACTAGGCTACACCCTCCTGTCTTCAGAGTTGAGGGACATGAGAATCCCCAGGACTTCATAGATAGGTGCAGGGACAGACTACACAGCATGAGGATATTGGAGTCGCATGGGGTGGATTTCACTACTTTCAAGTTGGAGGGCAGGGCTCGTAGATGGTGGCAGTCTTATCTTCTCGACAAGTAAATGGGTTCTCCTCTCATGACTTGGGACCAGTTTACACAGCTTTTCATGGATAAGTATATTTCACCCTCTTAGAGGGAAGGGTTACTAGGTCAGTTTGAGCAGCTCGAGCAAGTTTAGATGTCATTGACCGATTATGAGGAGAGATTCTTTAAGTTGTCTTGCGATGCACTTATGATATTTCCTATCGACGCGGAGAGAGCTTGGAGATTGTTTGCAGGTTTGCACTCTGGTATTAGGGCTAGTATGGCCTGGGAGGTTCAGATGGGGACTTCTTATGAGCTAGTAGTGGAGATTTCTCGGAGGATTGAGGACTTTTTATCAGCTAGTAGTTGTAAATTCTGCGAAAAGCCTCATTTCAAGAGGCTTCCAGCAGGAATATGATCGGTGTGAAGGCGATGCATTATTAACTCTTATACCTAGGTTAAAGAGGTTATATGTGTCGATGCGTTTTGCTCCTCAAATAAGATGGCACTTTGAAAATAGATCATCCTTCAGATGGAGAAACTTGGAAGCGCTTTGATAGGACATATCCAGATTATGCTAGTGAACCAAAGAACAATTGGTTAGGTTTGTGTGTGGATGGTTTCACGCCTTTTTCTATATCTGCAACACTATATTCATGTTGGCTTGTCTTTCTTACACCTTATAATCTACTACCTGAGATGTGTATGACTAGTCTATGTATATTTTTAAATTGTATTATCCCCGGTCCACATAATTCAAAAAGTTTGATTGATGTATATTTGCAACTTTTGATTGATGAGCTAAAATAGTTTTCATATGATGGTGTTGAAACATATGATATATCAACCCAGTAGAATTTCAAATTGCGTGCTAATTTAATGTGGACTATTAATGATTTTCTTGCGTATGGAATTTTATCTGGGTGGATCACTATTGGGAAGCTAGCTTGTCCTTACTGTATGGAAAATGGTAAAACATTCACTTTGAAACATGGACGCCTGATGATCATGAGTTTAGAAGGATGAAAAATGAATTCAAAAAGAATAAAGTTGAATATGATTCGCCACCTCCGATACTTTCAGGTGAGGAAATTTGGGAGAGGGTCCAGAACTTCAGTAAAGTTACTAGGGCTCCACCTTCTAGATTCTCCGGATATGGTGTTACTCATAATTGGACGAAACAGAGTATATTTTGGGAGTTGACTTATTGGAAGGATAATCTTCTCTAACACAACCTTGATGTCATGAATATTGAGAAGAATTATTTTGACAATTTATTCAACACAACGATGGATGTTAAAGGTGAGACAAAAGATAACTTGAAGGCTAAAATGGACTTATAAGAATATTGCAGGCAACCTGAATTATACTTGCAGGCCACAAAAAATGGTAAGGTGTTCAATACCAAAGCAAGTTACACATTCACTTTGGAGGAAATACGACAAATTTGTGATTGAGTTACGAAATTTAAGATGCCTAAGGGTTATTCATCGAATCTAGGAAAAAAAGTAGATATAGAGGTAGGGAAGTTGAGCCATTTGAAAAGTCATGACAATCATGTTTTCATGGAGACCTTAGTGCCTATTGCATTTTGTGGTTTGCCTTAAAGAATTTGGAAACCTATCACAGAGATTAGTTTATTTTTCAAAGACTTGTGTTCTGCCATCTTAAGGGAAGAAAACCTACTTCGGATGGATCAGAACATTCGTGTAACTTCCAGTAAGATGAAAAAAATATTTTCATGTGGTTTTGATGATAGGATATAATTACGTATTTTAGTCGATTATTACACTCTAATTTACTGCACTTTAGTTGAGTTTACGCATTAATCACTAGTGTTTTGCACTAATGGTGTGTTTTATGCCACGTAGGAGTGATTTCGAGCTATATAGATGTTATGGAATGAATTCAAGTGATTTGGAGATTTGAAGTCTGAGTAAAATCCCAAGAAATTAAGTCGGGATCGGATTCGGGGATCAACAGATGATAGAACAACAAAACGAAGAATCGAGTAGGTATAGTACACACTGTCTAGTAAAATGCACATAAGCATTTTCTTAGAATTCAATTTGGGCTCCACAATATATGGTTGGAAATCTAATTCAATGGGCTACAACTTTCATGTTTTATATTTTTCCAAATTCCAAAGGGAACAGGGTAAAAAACACGGTCGAAACCCGACAGCAGCCTTGCAATGTACCGCGTCCGTACCGTGGTTGACCGCAACCACGGCAGTCCAGACGTGAAATATTGTCCTTTTCCACGTAGGAGAAGGTATAATTATTTGGGCGCGACACTACTTGGTATATATACATGGAAAATGGTATTTTTGAGAGATTGGACATACTTTTGACATTATTTAGACCTAAGGAGGCGGAGAAGACCAATTTTTGACACAGATTCGACCTAAGGAGGCAGAGACACAATAGGATTAAGGAGGATAATTCTTCTACAAGTTTTTCCTTCCTTTTACTATTTTTTCATTGTTGGTTATGACTTTTAGTATAGTAGTTTTACATACTATTATGAATAGCTAATTTGTTATCCAGGATTTTGATAGAACCTTTTATAGGATAAATTCTTGTTATGTTTTTATATAATTGAGCCGTTAGATTTCTGTACTTGTTCAACTACGTGTTTATTGTTGTTGATTGAATAGCCATCAATTGGCTGTGCCTATTTAGTGTGTAGTGCTCGAGAGAGAGAGTACATATTTAGGTAGTTGTTGAACAACGTCACTCCTAACGTATGGGAGAAATCAATACAGTGGGTTTAAAGGCAGGTTTAGGAATAACAATGCCTTGACGTGGTCATAATGAGCAATTAGATAAATCCAACTAGCGTAGTTCAAGAGAATATGTCTAGTAAATTATTGCAGCTGTTCAAGAGAGAATTACGACATCTAAAGCGCTCACGATCAGTAGAGAATACATTGGCAAAATTGTAGGGAACATAGCTAGAAGGATTCTGACAATTGGGGAGATCATAACTCTATACCTCCTTAATTTATTCTCCAACACTTTGTCTCGTTAGTTGATAATTTTACCGTTTTCTAGTATCTCTAGTTAATTAGTTAGAAATATAAACCCCATTCTTTATAATTTAGAAAATTGTTCAAACTTATCTTTTTAGTGATATTAAACAGATATATCTAAGCCTTAGTTCTCTGTGGGATTCGACTTCGGGCTTTTAGACCGGATTATATTTGCAGCGACTGTTTATCCTTTTTAGGACTAGAGTTGGGCGTGATCAAATTTGGCACCGTTGTTGGAAAACTAACAGTGTAGTTGTAGCTGTATATATTGCTTGGGTTCAAGTTTGAACTTTTTTTTGTATTTTTTTATAACTGTTGATTTGAGAAACATGACATCTTGAAATTATGGGAATTTAGGTTTAGATAATTCTAATATTGATCCTCATACGTATTGTGAAGGAAACCACCCGTATCAAAATTATCAAAATATTCTCAAGAGCGATTTATGTGCACCAACTCAATCTTATTTGTGGAATATGTGTGATGTGTATGGTGGTAAAAATGATCACTTAATGGTTGTGCTTATATTTCTTATCTTTCTCCAACCCCTTACTATGATGGTTATACCTTTTCTTGTGAAGTTAATAGGAACAAAGAACCTGGGATGCGGACCTGAAGGAGATCAAGGATATGTTAAAGTATCTTCTAAAATAAAATAATAAAAAATAATTACAGATAGAAAGTCAAGAGGCAACTATTCGCAAGTTGGAGGCTCAATTGAGTCAAGTGGTTGAAGCTTTTAATGCTTAACAAGCCAATATTGATGATAGTAGCCAAGAAGAGCATGAATGTGAGGTGTTAATTGGGGAGGTCAGAGTAGAACATCAACAACCTAGCCAACTACAATTTGAGGATGTCAATGTTGAAGAAGTGAGATTAGAGTCAGCCAAGGACATTGAGGATACAAATTTTGTTGACTCTAGTATCATTGATGGTGAGGATGTTGAAAGTCCCGAAATTCATGTGTGTGAGCGCATTGGTCCTCACTCCAAATATTTTTCCACATTATGTTTGGATGATGATATAGAAATAGAGTCATTCGAACCAATTGAAGAGTTAAGGAATTAGGAATAAGGTGCATATATTCTGGAATTCTTTTTGCCAGAAAGTCAGAATTACATACCTCATACAAAGGCCAAGGAGTACAGAATATTATATTATTTCCTTGGGCCAGTTAGATTCATTCCACCGCCCCAAGAGCATAATCATAAGCTTGAAGCAAAACTTGGGGTTCAAATCATAAGCTCGAGGTGGAGACAAAAAAGTGATTCGCGTCGTGCCGCGACGTTAAATCAAGCGCTTGTTGCGAGGCAACCCAGCTTTATTACTTTCTATTATTTATTATTATTATTATTATTATTTAATTATATTATTTTTGTAGTGTCAATTATTTTATTTTCTAGGAGCATGTGAAGCAAAGCTATAGGAAGGCTGCAACAACAAATCAAATGGTTGGAACAAAGTGTGAGGTACCCGTATGAAGGACCAAGCTTGGGAGAAGTCTAAGTACCCCATGAGCTGTTAGTGCTTCGGCTTTTGGGATACCATGGAGTCTCTTGTACCCTTTTATTATTTATGGTGTGCATTGGGAACAATGCACAATTTTAAGTGTGGGGTGAGGAGATTTTCTGGATGACTTTCTATGCTATTTTAGTTATATTAGTTTAATTGAATAATTTTTTTTTAAATAGAAAAGATTGGAATTTTCTCGACCATGGATCTATTAGACAATTTCTTGAGGGATTTAAGTCTAATAAAAAAATAAAATAAGAAGATTTTCTTTTATTAGATAGTGTAGCAATTCCCCCTTGGTTTTTCTTTGTGTCGCGGTTCTTTTTCAAGGTTTTTTCGAACCGGTGTAGTTAGTCTTTTTTACGAATAGGAGCCATTGTGTTGTGTTTTGAATTGAAGAAATATCTCTTGACTTTGTTATGCCTTAAGAATAGTGAGTACGTTGATTGTAACGCTTAGGCTCAGTTTTTTACTCTTGTATAAGTACCTTAAATTGTATGATTTTAAATTTTCTTAACTGCTTTGACTAGAGTGTCTTGATGAATCCAATCCTGAGTGAGTTATGTTCCATGTGTGTGTAACGATTTGTTATATTCTGTGCATTATATTTGATGCCTTGAACTTTCCCTGTGTGTTTGAAAAGCGAAATAGTAGTTTTATTCAGTCTTGGAAGTGATATAGGCATTTCTTTGTTGATCAAGAATGTATATTTTACCCGTCTCATTATTATGTATCGTAGTTAACCCCTTTGAGCATGTAATCTCGTTTTTTTGGCAACCACATTACAAGCCTTACCCATTTGTTTGAATTAACCATCTATTTGAACCATTGTAACCTCACATGAGCACTTGAATTGTTTATGAACTTTGTAAAGGTTAAAGTGTGGGGTGGTTGGTTAGGCTTTTGAGTGGAATTAAATGAGGAGAAAGGTGCACTATTTTAAAAAGGTAAGAGTCACTTGAATTGAAAAAAAAAAGAAAAAAATAGTTCGATTGTTGTAAAAAAATATTCCTTGATAAATGGTGACTTTTGATGTAAGTGTGCTTAAAGAAGAATGGGTAATATACATTGATGTGAAGGTGGAGTTTGGTTTGACATAAGTATGGGATTTGAATGTTAAAGTATATGTATTAAAGTGCTTAGGGAGGTATAGTCACTCTTATATCTAAATGTATCATACTCTTTTCGTAGCCTACATTACAACCAAATAAAGTCCTAACTGATCGTAGATTGAATGTGCTAGATTAGTGGAGTAGTAAACTACGGGCAAACTTATGGTGCATCTTTTGTGGCATATGAATGTTATTTTGGAGAGTGAGTTAATTCTTTCTATCTTGAGTTCCTAAGTGCTCTTAAATTTATTGCGTAGAACTACTCTCTTTTGTTGTGTGAGGGCACTTGATTCATGAAGGAAAGGTAATGTCAGTGACCTCTATGTTAGAGTAAGTAGGTGAGTTGTGAATAATGCGTGGTACTTGTGAGTCAAATCTTGAGGTGAAGATGTTACGCTTTTGTGCTTAGTCTATTTTAAATACTCTTGGTGTGATGAGTTAGGAGAATTGTTTAAAAAGGTCGTGTCTATTAAAAAAAGTGTAGTTTGATTGCTCGAGGACGAGCAATGGTTTAAGTGTGGGGTGTTGAGGATATGTTATAATTATGTATTTTAGTCGATTATTACACTCTAATTTACTGCACTTTAGTTGAATTTAAGCTTTAATCGCTAGTGTTTTGCACTAACGGTGTGTTTTATGCCATGTAGGAGTGATTCTGAGCTATATAGATGTTATGGAATGAATTCAAGTGTTTTGGAGCTTTGAAGTCTGAGTAAAAGACCAAGGAATTCAGTCGAGATCGTATTCGGGGATCAACACATGATAGAGCAACAAAACGAAGAATCGAGTAGGTATATTGCGCACTGTCTAATCAAATGCACATAACGTTTTTCTCATAACTCCATTTGGGCTCCACAATATATGGTTGGAAACCTAATTCAAAGAGCTATAACTATCATGTTTACATTTTTCCAAATTCCAAATGGAGCATGGTGAAAATCGTTGTCGAAACCGCCACCATGGACCTGAGGCGGGTTGAGGCAGTTTCCTTGCAATGTACCGCGTCCGTACCGCGGTTGACAGCGGCTGCGGCAGTCTAGATGATAAATATTGTCCTTTTTTGCATAGGAGAATGTATAATTATTTGAACCCGATCCTACTTGGTATATATACATGGAAAAATAGTATTTTTGAGAGGTTGGATACAATTTTGACATAATTTAGACCTAAGGAGGCGGAGGATACCAATTTTTGACACAAATTCGACCTAAGGAGGTAGAGACACAATAGGATCAAGGCGGAGAATTCTTCTACGAATTTTACCTTCCTCTTCCTATTTTTTTCATTATTGGTTATGACTTTTAGTATTGTAGTTTTACATACTATTATGAATAGCTAATTTGTTATCTGGTGTTTTGATAGAACCTTTTGTAGGATAAATTCTTCTTATATTTTCATATAATTGAGCCGTTGGATTTCTCTACTTGTTCAATTACTTGTTTGTTGTTGTTGATTGAATGACCATCAATTGACTGTGCCTATTTAGTGTGTAGTACTCGAAAGAGTACATATTTAGGTAGTTGTTGAATAATGTCACTCCTAACATATGCGAGAAATCAATACAGTGGGTTTAAAGGCAGGTTTAGGAATAACAAAGCCTTGAAGTGGTCATAATGAGCGGTTAGATAAAACTAACTAGCGTAGTTTGAGAGAATATCTCTAGTAAATTATTGTAGTTGCTCAAGAGAGAATTACGACATCTAAAGTGCTCACGATCATTAGGGAATATATTTGTAAAATTGTAGGGAACATATCTAGAAGGATTCTGACAATATGGGAGATCATAATTCTAGACCTCCTTAATTTAGTCTTCAATCCTTTGTCTCGTTAGTTGATAATTTTACCGTTTTCTAGTATTTGTTAGTTAATTAGTTAGAAATATAAATTTCAATCTTTATAATTTAGAAAATTGTTCAAACTTATCTTTTTAGTGATATTAAATAGATATAGCTAAGCCTTAGTTCTTTGTGGGATTCGACTCCGGACTTTTAGACCGGATTATATTTACAGTGACCGCTTATCCTTTTTAGGACTAGAGTTGGGCGTGATCGAGTTTCTTTAATGCGATGGAACACTTTCCAATCCATCTTGTACACGAGGCACGACTTGGAGGACATGTTCAATGCAGATGGATGTACCTTTTGAGAGGTAATATTATAAGTTTAATATAATATTCTATTTTACTTGAATGTTCTTGGCTAACATGACATTATGTAGGATAATTGGCAAATGCAAATAATTTTTTTAGTAGAGGAATAATATTGAAGGATCTATATGCGAAGCCTATCTTGCTAAGGAAATTGTACATTTTTGTTCTTATTATTTTGAGAATAACAATAGTCCCAATAGGCACACTGTCGAATGTGTGAATGATCCATTATATCCACCAATGTCCATATTCAATCAACCAGGCCGTTGTTTTAAAGATGTTAGAAATAGAAGTTTGAGTGATATGGATTACAAGTCAGCTATAATTCATGTGTTGCTAAATTGTCCCAAGTTGTACCATTTCTTAAGTAATTATTGATTTGTTAGTTATCAGAATATAAATTTACTGTGATTACATATTGATGCAATTACTAAAAATATTTGATGTATCACAGTCACTTCGTGGGTCAATTTGGCCATGATGTTATATATACGAGTTTTGATATTGTTCAAACAGTTTGTATGTTTATCCAGATAATGTT
>MU784868.1:0-12930 GCA_026770625.1 Nicotiana glauca | reverse complement strand
ATATATATATATATATATATATATATATATATATATATATATATATATGCTAACTTATCAAATTTTAACACTATGTAGGTAATAATCCAAATAATGGTGTAAATCAATTTTTGAAAGATATATCTTGGGGACCTGGGTTTCAGGTCACAACAATGTTTATGTACGTAGTGAATGGGTATAAGTTTTATACAAAGGATTGCTCTAAAAATAAAAATAGCGACAACAACGAGTATGGGTTCAAGGTGATGATGGCAACCAATTTGGAGATATTGATTATTATGGCTGGTCAAAGAAATATTACAACTAGAATATACAAGCTGGCCATACAAGAAATCGATACTCTTTAGATGCAAGTGGTTTGACCAAAATCTAACAATAGGTACAATAGTATACCACCAATACAACATAATTGACGTTAATCATAAGAAGGAGTATGATCGCTATGATCCTTTCATAATTGCGCATAACGTTAGGAAAGTGTATTATGTTCCTTATCCATTGCGGCGGAATAAGTTCCATTGGTGGGTTGTAATCAAAACTAAGCATGCAGGTAGGGTGGAAGTCTAGAACGTGTTAGATGTTTCATATCAAAACGATATCTCCAGTTTTCACCAAATAGTGGACGATCAGTTAGAAAATAATTTGGAACATCCTGAAAGCATATTGGAAGAAGTTGATATAAATGAAGTAACAATTATAGAAAATGAGGACGAAGAATCAACTGATGAAATTCAAACAAGTGAGGATGAAGAATTCTCGAACGAGAAACAATACGTCGGCGAGGATTAAAAGTTGATTTTTTAAAAGCACTCTTGTTTTATAACTAATTTCTTATATGTTTAAATCTAAATATGTATTATATTATGCAGATGGAAGGCAAAGGTCAAGGTAATAATGGCCCTACTAGTTCTCCTGGTTGAGAAAAGGCTAGGAAGGGAAAGAGGAGGGTAGATAATAATATTCCCTCTTTTTCACCCTCTTTAGAGATACCTATGTCTTATCCTCCACTATACGACTATACTGAGCTGTCACAGCATCACGAGTCCTACACCTTAATCCAGATACCAAGTCTTCCATCACAAAGCCATAGGATTGTATGTCCGACATACAGTCCAGCTGCCTCAAAGCCACGCAGATCACATCCCAACATATCACAGCCACATGGATCGCATCCTTCCATATTACAGCCACCCGGATCACGGCCATTAGTATCACAACCACATGGATTACATCCAGCTATGTCGCAGTCACATGGATCGCATCTATCTTCATCATCGACTACATCCATTTCAGGCCTTCGCCTGCAAGATAGTAGCTCTGATCCCCTTACACCATCTACATATGCCTCTGATACACATGCTGAGGATGATGATCCAAAGGTAGTGCATTATGATCGCTATGGCAGGATCATCATAGACCATAAGAGTGACGGGTAAGAGTTATTTAATATTTTTGCATTTATTATTTTATAATATTTTTACTAATATATTAGTATTTTTTATTGTTAAATTGCAGGTTCAATCCAGGTAAGCAGACTACGAAGATAATCACCAATGCGATCAAAAAGCTTTATGATGGCCCTTATGCGACTTGAACTGATTTTTCATTCTCGCTGAAGGAGCAATTTTCAATCGGTTTAAGGTATAAATATTCTTTTAAGTAGTTTAATAATTTATATTTATAATGTTTCCATCTAATATTTAATTTTTGAAATGCAGAGCAAGTGTGTATGGGAAGACCACTATAGCGAAGAAGTGGCTGTAAATTTTTATCACAAAGCTTGCAAAAGATTGGCGGATCATTACTCGAATGGTAGAAAGAAGAACAAGAGACATGGTTGGTGTCTGTAACATTTATAGGATGATTTTTTAAGGCAATGGCAGACCCACGGATTTCTTATAGAGAAGCAAAAAAGGAAAGAAATCTCGCTCATCCGAGAATAGAGGCTCTATACACACTAGGGGTGCTATCAGCCTGAGGACAATAAAAAGAAGATTGGTAATTTCTTAAATTTTTTTAAGTATATCAATTCTATTTATTAACTAAATTAATTTATTTTCAGAAAAAGAAGTATGGGCGTCCAATGAGCCATGATGAACTATTCAAGGAGACGCATATTTTAAAGAAAAAGAAAGAGGGGATAGAGTGGGTCGAGGACCGGGTAGAGACTACATATGTAAGCTTTTAATTTTCTTTAAGTGTTATAATTTAATTTTATAAGAATTTTTAAATACTAATTTAATTTAAAATAATGTAGGATCGCCACCAAAGTAACGTGGAGGAATTCATTTGTAGTCAGCCAGCTGGTGAATCAGGCGAGCCAACCCAACCTTCGAACGATGATGCTGAAAGAATATGGTTAGAGGTTGTTGGCTCCAAAATGGGGGAAGGTATACGGGCTTCCTGCAAAAAAATTCCATCGCTATAGGTGTGAAATACAAGGAATAGGGACTTCCTCACGGGGCAAGGAACTTAATAGGGAGAGCCTCTCGGTTATGTGGGAGATAGTGACAAACCTTAAATTCGAGCTAGAGGCGGCCAAGGAAAGAGAAAGGCTTAGAGATGCTCAATTCCTTGATATGAAAGCTCAGATAATAACTCTACTTTCTACTGGAGTTTTTCCGCTGCCCCGGTTTCGTGATTCATCACCAGAGCTCGACCTCCACGTGATCGTTCCTCTTGTCCTCCCGTGATCGTTCTTCACATTCTCCATAAGACTGTTTTCTATACCGTCTTGTAGATGAAAGTTCATCAGATGGTGACGATGTTGTAAAAAATACCCCTTGACCAATACTTTGATATACTTTAAACTAGACTAATAGAACTAGTTTTGAATTAGATTGAACAATTTTGAACTTGTTGTAATTAATTTTTGCTTGATTTTGGAGTGTGATGTTCAATTTAACTTTTATTTGTTAGTTTTAAAGTATTAATTGGATGTAGACTTAGATTGGAATAAGGATTGCAATTGGCATAAGGATTGCAATCATACTCCTCATATGAGTCTTCACATTGTATTGGAACAGTGCCAATATTTTGGCACACTACCATTTGCTTCCCTCTTAGTTGCACATGTGAGGGTGGCGTATGGGTCTCTTTCTGTTGTGGAATCATTGGTGGAGTAGTTACCTCTATAAGCTGCACGACAGGTGGAGTAACGACCTCTGTAGGTGCTGCTGCTTTAACTTGACATTAACGACCTCTGTAGGTGCTGCTGCTTTAACTTGACATTCCTATCTACTTTGTTTTCCCCTGATAGGGCCTTTCTCTTGAGGTGCTTTCCCATCCTTTTGTTGCTTTGTCATTTTAGCAAGGCAACTTCTAGCCTTGTAATTGTAAGCAATCCTCATGAAGTATGGTCCTCCATTAATAGTTAATTTTCTGTTCCCAAATACTGCTTTGCTCTTTCAATGTTTATATATTCTGGGAGTGGTTGAGCAATATCCATTTATATCAACATTCTAGTATATTGGCTGTTACACTGTCAGTACAACAAGTTTACCAAGAAAACTTTCTATCCTTCCTAGATTTTCCTCGGACCATTAAAGAAGTGGTAGGCCTGTGAAGCACACCTATATTGGTATTACTCTCAGATGCTCCTTCTTCAACTGAAAATCAGCTTCCACTGCTTTAGAATAATTGGCCTATTTCGAAAGGTATAGGGTCCATTTTGCAGAATTACATTTTTATCCTCTTCAGATTCCAAGCGAAATATGAAGTATCCATCATCATGCAAAAAAAACCTGGGGGTTGAGACGAAATGCCAAACCCCATAAACAAATTGAAGCATCTCGTTGAACATTAGAGCACCTCCTATAACATATCCAATAAGCGCACAATTTCACTTTTGCTTATAACATTCTATCTGATGGTGATTTAATTGCACTACTTTAACCTCCGTCTTTGAGAATAGGTGGGTAAAATTTGAGTTTTATACCTTGGTTATGCATCGTGTTGTTTTTGACAGCTTCTGCCATTGTTGGTGTTGGCTGGTTCACTCTCTTGAAGTTCAATTTCCGAGCGAGCTGTGAATCTTCTTCCTCCTTATGCACATGCTGCTTGTTTTCCATTTGCGACTGTTTTGAACTCGACTCTCCCAAAATCCAGCTGGCGAATTGGATTGGGATTAGGGCTTGGGACTCCCCTGTTTCGATAATGATTTGCCTACTACCATTACCATTACTTGTGCTCAATTGTAGCATCGTCTCATTTGGGTTGACTTTAGGGCTTTTTTGGGTTTTATCGATCTGAAGATTTTGTGTATGTTCCTTCACAGATTTGGGACTGATAATGGTAGGAGCTATTAGTGAATCTGGTTTGGTACGCGTAGAAGTAGAAGCTTGAGGAGCCTTCAGTTTCCGATGAGGCATGGTGGTGATGGCGTGCACGTTAGCAAGATGGGTCTAACGTGCACCTTGGCACTTTCTCTCACCTCTCTCTAACGTTTTTTTCCTTATGAAATATTTAATATTTATCCACCAATTCTAAAATGTAACAACCCCAATTGTTATTTTGCGACTTGTAATCTGAATCGTGTTTTTGAGATTTTGTATTAGTTTGTATAACCATTTTGAAAATGCAAAGATGATTTAGATTAGGATCCGAGGGGCTTGAGTGGATTTTAGCATCCCATGCGGCAAGAGTGAAAAATCAAAAAAATAAGTCACTCCTTGTGCTCCAGTGCGTAAGATTTTACATCCCACGCCGCATGCCCTTCGCATGGCAAAGCTTTTTTTTTTTTTTTTTTTGGCTTTTTGCGAAAAGCATGCGCCATACAGGCAACACTCAAGGGGCAAGATGTGCGTTAGCGTCCAATGCGGATATTGAAAAATCAAAAAAATAAAGCAATCCTTGTGCTCCAAGGCGTAAGATTTTTGCATCCCACGCCGCATGCCCTTCGCATGGCAAAGCTTTTTTTTTTTTTTTTTTTGGCTTTTTGCGAAAAGCATGCGCCATACAGGCAACACTCAAGGGGCAAGATGTGCGTTAGCGTCCAATGCGGATATTGAAAAATCAAAAAAATAAAGCAATCCTTGTGCTCCAAGGCGTAAGATTTTTGCATCCCACGCCGCATGCCCTTCGCATGGCAAAGCTTTTTTTTTTTTTTTTTTTGGCTTTTTGCGAAAAGCATGCGCCATACAGGCAACACTCAAGGGGCAAGATGTGCGTTAGCGTCCAATGCGGATATTGAAAAATCAAAAAAATAAAGCAATCCTTGTGCTCCAAGGCGTAAGATTTTTGCATCCCACGCCGCATGCCCTTCGCATGGCAAAGCTTTTTTTTTTTTTTTTTTTGGCTTTTTGCGAAAAGCATGCGCCATACAGGCAACACTCAAGGGGCAAGATGTGCGTTAGCGTCCAATGCGGATATTGAAAAATCAAAAAAATAAAGCAATCCTTGTGCTCCAAGGCGTAAGATTTTTGCATCCCACGCCGCATGCCCTTCGCATGGCAAAGCTTTTTTTTTTTTTTTTTTTGGCTTTTTGCGAAAAGCATGCGCCATACAGGCAACACTCAAGGGGCAAGATGTGCGTTAGCGTCCAATGCGGATATTGAAAAATCAAAAAAATAAAGCAATCCTTGTGCTCCAAGGCGTAAGATTTTTGCATCCCACGCCGCATGCCCTTCGCATGGCAAAGCTTTTTTTTTTTTTTTTTTTGGCTTTTTGCGAAAAGCATGCGCCATACAGGCAACACTCAAGGGGCAAGATGTGCGTTAGCGTCCAATGCGGATATTGAAAAATCAAAAAAATAAAGCAATCCTTGTGCTCCAAGGCGTAAGATTTTTGCATCCCACGCCGCATGCCCTTCGCATGGCAAAGCTTTTTTTTTTTTTTTTTTTTTTTTTTTTTTTTGGCTTTTTGCGACACCATACCAGCAACACACAAGGGGCAAGGTGTGCGCTGGGGACATGCCACACGGGCATAGTGCGAGGGTAAAATTTCAAAATACTATAAATGAGTCATGATATGAATCTAGATTAGTTGGACCAATGAATTAATAGATGATTAAACAAAGAAAAAAAAAAGATACATCCACGTGTTTTACTATTTTTATCCAACTTTTATTTATCTCGTTCCTTCGAATTGATTTTAGCTCCTTTCTCTACATGTCTTCAACAAATAATTTTTTACTGCAAATCTAAACTGAGCTTTTAAGCGGTACTTATGCTTTGCAGAAACATTGAAGGCACAAACATGACCAAAAATTGTAAGGATGAATTCAATTCCAAATAGTGCCTCACACAAATTTCATTGAAGTAAATCAGGGCTGTAAGCAAATGCAAAGAGAGAGCGTAACATTTCCACTTTTCTCAACTTGAACATCCAATGTACTGTATTTTATGTAAATGCTCAAAATAACTAATTCTTTCAGATATTTTCCCTCTACTTTCGCGAGACTTGAATAGAATCTAACCGCGATTGATGCAAAATGATGACTTGCAAGCTGATCTCTCTACATTCTGGAAATGTCAAGGGCAGGAAGAATAGAATGTACAAAGGAAAACCTTGTATTCAGTTTATCAAGTTATACAGGTGGAGGTGGCAAGTCTAATAGAAGCCAGAATCCAACACAATCATCAGAATTCAGGTCATTTTGAATAGCAAGGAAGTGCAAACCTCCACATGCTTTCTTTGCTGCTTCCCAAGCTTCTGCTTCACTTGTGGATACAGGGCTTTTCTTGTAAGTGGCATAAATGTAGCGGGTAGAGATACCCACAGACAAAATTAAGGAGGCTCGGGCAACATCAGCTTCAATCGAACAGACTTCCAAACCGTTCATCCAAGCTGTAGTAGTGCACAACAAAAAGAATATAAATATCTTTATATGCAACAGAAATTGTATATGATTATCTAAAGAAATTTCTAGTTCTGCAACAGAAATTTTATATGCAGATAAAAACATTTCTAGAGAACACTGTATTCAGCGTTAGGGTAATAAAAGAGACATGTTATAAAGGTTATGACCATAAAATGATCTCTCATTCAAAGTTTTGGCAATAAAAATTTATAACTATAATATTTAGTAGAGTAATCAGAGTACAAATTACCACTACTGCCCAGAGTTATCAGGCCACTTGAAAGAAGTAATGAAATCCAAACAACGCACATCTCGGAACAGTATAAGTATTATAATTAATCCTTACAGAAACGTTCAACCTACAAGGAATAGCCTCTTATCCCTTTTTTCCTTTTGGTGCACCCATGAGGTTCCTATAGGTATAGAAGATTGTGTCATTTGTAGAAAACCGTATCTTTTTCTAAGGCTTTTTACTTTTGGTATACTTGTTGTATAGGGGTGTTTTTTTGCCATTGTTCATACAATTTTGTTGCTTGATCAAAAGAAAAAGAGGGTTCAACACTTCAACCTATGGCCTCAGGATTTTGGGCCCACAACCTGCCATCTCTTCTAATTCTGACTGGCTATCCTGCTTATTGAACAATTAAATCCTTAGACTCCCTGCCCCCTAACATTGTGGTCATGACAAATTGTTGTAAACTAGAACTATGATGTTGATTTAATTCCGCGAAATGCGATTCTATTCAAAAGAGGGAAGAAACGGAAAGTATGTCAATGTATACTGATAGAGAATATGAGAGTCATAAAAGAACTACGATGGAAACTTGTCAATCTAGGAACAATACCTGTGCTCCCGCATGCTCACAAACTCGCATACAAAAAATAAAAGTTAAAACAATAAAGTTAAAAAAGATTGGTAAAGCTATCATACCTGCTAATGGTTTTGCACGTGAGGTTGCAACCGCTAGTCCGGGAATCAAAGTTTTGTCCTCAATTTCGATCCCCAGAAGATCCAAGTCTAAACTTGCACCAAAAATTAACCTAGTCTCCAGGTTAGACACTTCCTCACGAACAGCTACAAACAAGATGAACTGTAAGTCCATAATTCTGAAGGTACAATATGAATTATTATAGTGGTAATTTATTTCCAACTTGATATTGGTTCTAATCCAAGTCTATATTCTTGAAACGAAATTCCAGTGAGAAATATGGCAAATTACAATACAGATTCCAGACAAAGAGGTGCAACAAATAGTGTAACTGTGTATTGCAACTCATCAAAAGCTTCCACAAGGAAATTAGAGATCCTCGGTTAGTCTTTTATCTTCCAGAATGTTACGCTTAAAGTACCTGAAAAAGGCAACTGGACAAAGGCCCACTTTTCTCCATAAAGATTCTCAGGAAGTTCCATTGGAAAAGGATTGTCAAGTGCAAGAAGTGGCTTGGATCCTTTTTGAAAACCAGGATGGCGAGTATAAACAGTTTCATAGCGGTCTTCGAGCCAAAGAACAAGTGATAAACACTGAAATACAGCAGCAGACATTAGAATGTACTTCTATAGAAGGAATGCCATTGATTAATGATTTAGAGCATGTTTTAACACAAATTAAGACAATTGTGTTGTTAAAGTTCTCTAACTTCATAAGTGTAAAATATTGTCATAACATTGTTATACCCTCAGGAAAATACCGGTCTGTGCCCATCAGGTGCATTGACAGGATATACTAGTGCTCAATTTACTGTTGCAGACCCAAATCCTCACGTCTATATTTTAAATCACTACTAGTCCAATTTTTTAATCATAGTAGTCTGAAAAACTTTCAAATTACAAATCATTAAAATGGTATCAGTGGAACGAAAGATTATTACTTGCAGTAGCATTGATGAAAAGGCTCAAAGAAATAAGGAACAAACGTACTTTTTTACTAAATAGGGGTTTCCAGATATACATTCCAAATGACTTTTAATTGGGGATTTTTTATGGACTCAAAACATATTAGCTTCTTTTTTTCAAAAATGAAAAGTGTCGTCAAAGTTTAGCCAATACAACTGTTGATAACAAGTTTCTTCAGAACAATAAAATCTTGAAATTTAAAAGTAAGAAAATAAGAAGAAGAAAAAAGGAGAATTGCAGATTATTTGCAGCCATCTTGTACTAGTTATTTCTTCACCGTCACCACTGATTCCTCACAGGCAGGAAGGGGATTGTTTTATATGGGCCTCTTTTGTTTTCTTCTTATCAAAGAATGAACTTTTGTTACTTCGCGGATCAAAAACCAATTTTCCCTTTTCATTTGGCCATGACTGAGTGGTGTATATACAGCATTGAGGGCACAGAAAGGAGTCTGAAACTGATATGCATTTTCAGATCAAATACGAAAATGAAGCTCTCCATTATATATCTAACAGAAGCATGGAAAGGGGAAGTTTCTCTTGGAGAGGCTACAAAGATAGAGGACAGTAAAAGAAAAATATCCAAGATACAGGATGGATTTGTAACCAAGTCAACATAGGGTTATACTGATGAGGTAGCTGTTTTATGCTAACGAGACAGCTCGACAAAAAAACAGCCTTCTCACACACCAGAAGGTAGTAGTTCCATTCAAGGTTTTCTCTAGCCAGATTATTTTAATTGTAACAGGCAATTGCAATAAAGAATCTCTGTTTAACCAATTATGATGAAATCAGCAAAGGAAATCTACAAAAGCTCATTGTTTATACAAAACTTATATCTTTATACCAATAGTCACCAAAAGACAAAATGAAGGCAGCATTTTATATGCTTAATTTTATCCTTATGGATTTACCGGGAAAATATGGTATGATCAACACAAGTTTTCACAAACTTCATTTTCTAGCCTTTAGGTAATTCTGGCATCAGTAAACATAAAAACGCGGCCACTTAACAATTCATGTCATTGGTCATCCCGAGAAGAATGTCAGCAACGACTTATGTTTTACTGTAAAAATACTATATTGCTAAAGCAATTGAATTCAGCATTTCCTACTGCAAAAATCTTTGTAAAAGTAGTTCACCATAAGTATCGTCTAAAAACTTTAATTGCTGAGTGAGAAAACAATCAGGCAAATACCCGTTTGCTAGGAACAGCTTTGATGCCAAGCTCATTGCAAGCTCTTGTAATAATTGTCTGCATCTGTGACCTAAAATTCAAAAGATTCAAAACTCCATATCAATTATGCAACTGAAATACTCCCCCTGTCCCAATTTATGTGATGCACTTTGCTTTTTAGTATGTCACATAAAGAATGATACTTTTGTTGGGACGGAAATAATACGGTGCATGAGGAAGCTAACAATGCAAAACTAATGTACGATAAATCATACAAGAAAGAAAATATACTAAAGAATATGACATTATAAAAGGGTTATGGTTAATTGATCCACATGTAAAAACCTATGTTGCTCGGACTCTCTGAAAATGTCACCGGGGTACGTGTCGGATCCTCCAAAAGTAGTGTATTTTTGGAGGATCCGACACGGGTGCGGCAACATTTTGAAGAGTCCACACAACATAGATAAAAACTAGTATAAAAATATAAAACTATTGAGAGAAAAATCTTCCGAAACAAGACTCTTTGATGACTATATTGTGGATACTATTTTGTTGTTTTTCTTGTTGTGAGAAGAAAACGTCAATTTATAGAAGTACAAAACTTCTCCTTGAAGGAAAGAATAAGGCATATGAAAGAGATTTATTCCATTTAGGAATATTTTTTTCCTTCTTCGAGAAAGAGAATCCTAATAGATTAAAAATTCAGGGCAAAATCCTAACAATTCTCCCCTTGGCCTGAATTTTCTCGACAAAATTTGATTCATCTTCTTCACGTAATTTTCATCACTGCTGCTTGTCAATTGTCATGATTAAAAACGGGTATGAATTAAAATTGGAGCCCTGTGCATTAAAAGCGAGCACGGGTTAAAAATGACCTTTTTTTTTTAAGATGCAGGATTAGGAATGTTGAAAATATATTGTCAAATTGATTGTTGCTTGATCTGAACCCGCCTTTGAATCTTGCTTTAACCATTGGCTCTGATACATTTGTTGGGATCAAAATAATATGGTGCATGAATGCAACGCTGCTGGACAATAAATCATACAAAGAAAGAAAATATACTAAAGAATCGGACATTATAATACGGTTTGATCAATTGACCTACATATAGAAACCAATATAAAACTATAAAAAACTATTGAGAAAAAAACCTGCCCTAAACAAGACTCTTTAATGACTGTTATTGTCGTTTTTCTTGTTGTGAGAAATATAGAAGTACAAAACTTCTCCTCGAAGACAGATAACAACTTTTTTTGTATTTAGAAATATTTAACTTTAAACATCTTAATTTACCCTTAATGATATGATTTATAGCCAGATGTTTCACAATTCGAGTACAGTCAAACTAGATCGCATAAAATGGGACGGAGGGAGTAGGAAAAACAGGAAGAAATATGTGAATCAACAAAACCACGAAGGTTGGACTAGAAAACTAACCTGAAGAAGCGGATTTTATCTGGTAGGGGCACGCCTAAGTCATCACATATGGAGACTAAAGCATCTTTCAAAGTGATGCTATTGATAACATTATTTGGAAAATATTTGGTATACTGAAGGGACAAGGAATCATCACAAACAACAAGCTCCCATAACTTTTTGCCTCTAATATCAAGAATTGGCCTAGAGCAAAAATCTATTTCCCATTCAGAAATGCTCTGAGGGTCAATTTCAGGGTCAAGATAGACTAATTCAGCAGTGGGGTCATCATCATCTTCTTCAGCTTCCAACGTTGATGAAATGGAAGAAGCTTCAGAAATTGAACATGATGGAGAATGAACAGACTTGAGCTTGGTTTTGGGAAATTTTGTAAGTGATTGAAAGGGGAATTCAGTTAAAGAAGTGAAATTGGAAATGGGTTTATGAGTTTGAAGTAAAGGGTGTCTGATTCTTGAAGGATTGAATCTTAGAGCAGCCATGACAGCTAAATTTTCAAGCACCAGTGAAGAAATTGTAGAAAGGTGAATGAAATGTAATCTCTTCCACTTATATTTTGGCATTGTGCGGGCCGTCAGATCAAATTGAATTAACGGTCTGGATTTGTCCGAGCTTATTGAGGTGATTACAGTTTTTAACGGTCTTTGCACTAATCCTAAGGGGTCAGTTTGATACACTCAGAAAAAAATAATAATTACCGGATAAAGTTTGGGATTAATTTTATCCCACGTTTGATTTAGGATATTAAATAATCCCGATATAATTTTTATTCTAAAATAATGGAGGAAGATGGGATAACTAATCACATGAAATATCACACCCCATAAGATATTCCACTATTATACCCAACCTTAGTATAAAAATTTGGAGGAATGGGGTGCCAGCATATTTTTTTTAAAGTTAACTACTATTAAAATTCTCGCGATGCACGAATAAAAATACTACTATATCAAATTATGATTTGACTTGTTTAAGTGTATGAGATTATATTGCTTTAACAAAGTTAAAGCCATTGTTTGTTTTCCATCCCCTATACAAATTTTTTTCTTATCTTTTTCGTCCTCAAACATACCTAAGTTAAGAACATAAAAGAAGATGGTAAATAAAAGGAAAAGGAGTAATAAGCAATAAAAGAGTTTGAATCACAATCAATAATTAAGACTTAATGAAAATATCAAACTTGTCATATGACAAACTAAAAAGAACATAAAAGAGAATTCAAATCAAGACTCTTTTCAAGTTAAAGCAGCAATCAACAATGAAAGACACACAAGGTAAAAGACACAAAAATCACTCTTAAAACAACAATAAAATCTTTAATCGAGAGAGACTAAACCCTGGTGTCATTGAAAATTGATAACGTTTATAACGCCCTTTAATAGGGGTATTCCTGCTTATTCTTTTAATTTTTTTTCCTCTTGAACCCAATAATTCGATGTTACTCTTAATTTTGCCAAATACAATGAGTATTCTACTGTTGTGTCATATCTATATACTATTAAAAGCAAAGGAAAAAATTCTCTCCTTATACCAAGTGGAAACCTAAAAAAATGCCACATGGCATAATTAGTTATTTAGTTTATTATTTTTAAATTTATATATATATATATATATATATATAT
>MU784865.1:3453-15077 GCA_026770625.1 Nicotiana glauca | reverse complement strand
CACCTAGTCTCTACGGCTAGGTAAGCCTAACACTTTGCGGAATTTAGACGAAAACGTGAAAAACTAACAATTTAACTGGTAACTTTAATTAAGAGATTTAGATGCCGCTTGGCATATACAATAATAACTCTCTAACTAAACATAAATGCTCCCGAAACCCAGAATATCATGAATCACAAGCTAAACAAAGAAAAAAGTGCTTCTAAACTCCAGAATCTATCAACGAAGAAAAATACAAGAAAGCCTTTAACTTATGGAAGAGTAGATAGGGACTCCTAGTTCTGCGGACGCGGTAGATATACCTCGAAGTCTCTACTGTCGTCTCGACTCACTAGAAATGAGGCTGGAAAGAGGTATCTAGATTTGCACATGGAAAACATGTGCAGGAAATTGTATGAGTACACCACAGCGGTACCCAGTAAGTGCCAAGCCTAGTCTCAATCGAGGTTTTTCTTATCCAACGGCTGGGAAGTGAGGTCGTTCAGGTATATAACTGTTCGAACAACCCCCCTACCCCTCACTCGTCTCTCCCAATTCCTTCTTCAGAGACAACAAACCCTAGCCACCGCCAAGAGATCCACCACCACCGGTGGCGGCGCCACCACAAATTGACCCTAAACTAGACACCAAACACTCTCTTCCACTTCCACATCCCAAATCCCCAAACAACTCCTCTCAAATCCTTCCATAACTGCTCGAATTTTAGATCAAAGATCAAAATCCTAGCGTCACCCAAATTTCCCCAGTGGCGCTGCCGCCTCTGTTCGACCCCAAATCAACACCCTGAGACCTTTTTCCGTCCCTCATTCTAAATCCCAACTCAGTTTCCTTCAAACACCTCTGGAGAGGTTCGAATATCAAATCAAAGGTTTAAGCCCTAAAAGCCAAAAATTGAAACTACGCACGCAAGATCAAGAGTCCTGTCTCATGAACTCTTAGTTTACCAATTTCATCGCGAAATAATGTTATTTGTATGTTCTTGTCAAGGAACATATGATTAACGTTATTTTGCGGTTTAATTTGGAAGGTCAGTCCAGTTCAGTTTTGAATCTGTAAGTTTTCTTCACTTTTTTTTTGTTTATATTTTATTATTTTACCATCTGGTCCCATTCTCTTTCTTCCACCCCTCTCTAATTAGTTTTCTCCTAATGAATTTAAGAAACGCACAAGTTCTGAATTTAGGTTTTCCTTTTCTTTCATTAGTTGTTTGATATTCGTGATGTGTCGTGCTTTCCAGTTTTCTCTTGTGATTGAGTTTGGTTTGTTCGTTTGTAGTGTTTGTTTTTTTATTTAAGTCATTTTAAGTTTCAGATTTTCATTTTAGTTGTCTTGATTAACTTTAAATCTCTTTTTTCTGATTTCACTTCGGATCCAATTAATTTGTAACCATTTTTGGATTTGAAACCGCATGATAGAGAAGAATAGAAGTGAAATTGTTCATAACTCTGTAGCCTCTGGGGATAAGAAAAGACGTCTCTCTACCGATCCTCAGACTCTACCAAGCTTGTTCATAAATTGTGAGACCTAGGCAACCTAGTGCTTTGATACCAACTTGTCACGACCCGGATTTCCCACCTTTGGGACCGTGACGGTGCGTATCATTGCCCTCGCCAGGCAAGCCAACGTTACTGAATATATTTAACTTTTTTCCTTTATCATTTTACAATTAAAGTTTAACAAAACTAAATCAGTGAAAATAAAAGCGAAATTACATGATTTAACTAATTACCCTTTGCAACGACCCGGTTAGTGGTTCTAAGATTTGTAGTCCCTTTTCTCTCATTTCTATTTTTTTATTGTGTTGTTCAGCTGTGTTGATTTGTATCAAGTTGGTAGGTTTGGATTTGGAGTAGTTTTGGAGTGAAATGATCATTTAGTCTCTTAGTTAGAAAGCTAAGTTAGAAAAGTCAACTGGAAGTTGACTTATGAGTAAACAAATTTGGATTTGGATTTTTTATGATTCGATTAGCTTCGTTGGTTGATTTTAGACTTAGAAGTATGTCAGGAATATGATTTGGAAGTCCGTGGTAGAATTATGCTTGAATTGGAAAAAATTGAAAGTTTAGAAGTTCCCAGGCTTGAATTCGAGGTTGATTTAGTATTTTTGTGTGGTTTTGGGTGTTCCGGAGGTTTGACTAAGTTCGGGTAGTGATATATGATTTTTTTGGAATTATTGCTTGAGGTCCCGAGTGTCTCGGGTGAGTTTTGGATAGGTTTGGGTTGTGTTGTGCTTGTTTTTCTTATGTTTCGACGTCGTTTCTTCAAGTATAAATTATATCATATTGAACAAATAAGCCCCGATTTGGTTTTTGATTGAAGCATTAGATCTGTATCGTAATTAGGGACTTGTAGCAAAAAGAATCATTAAATTTGGATATTGTATGAGGATTTTATGTTCATTTTACTAAAAATTAGGTTGTCAGATTTTTCAGAGTAATTACGAAATTGCCACTAGCAGCGTATTTAAAAATCAGTACTATTTGCAAATATTAAAACCTAACATATCTCATTCATTATAAGGTCAAATTGAGTGATTCAAAAGCCAAACTTAATTAGAATTTCACAAGGAATCCATTGGAAGCATAAAATACGAGTTTAAGAATTGTTTAGCATGAAAAACGAGGCAGAATAGCTGATAGAAAAATATAAAACTAGGGTTTGTTCTTTCGGTTATATTTTGAGTTGGGGAGCTCGGATTTGGGAAATTTTGGAGGTGATTTTCATCATATGGATTGGGGTAAGTATTCTCTACTCGGTTTTGATTATATTTCATGAATCCATCTTCGTTTTTTGGATTTTTTTTGATGATTACAAAGTGAAATTGAGGGAGTTAGGGTTTGAGTTTTGGAGAGTTTTAAGTGAGGATTTGAGGGACCAAACCGAGTCCGAGTTTGACAAATTTTATATGGTTAGACTCGGGATAGAACAGGATTATTATTCTGCCATTTTTGGTTGATTCCGAGATGTGGGCCCGAGGGGCCAGGTTTTTGCCGATTTCGGATTTTTGGTATATTTTGTAATTTTTATTGTGGAATTCGATTCTTTAGCACATGTTGATGGTATTAATCTGATTATAGTTAGATTTAGAGCTTTTGGAGACCGATTCCAGAGACGAGGGAATCCCGTAGTAGGATTTTACGCTGTTGAGGTAAGTAACAGTTTTAACTCTGGCTTTGAGGGTATCAACCCGGAGAATTTGACATCAAGCGATTGTTTGGAGGTGAAACCCACGCTAGGTGATGGGCATGTGGATGTATACCTCGAGGGATTGAGACTTGGTCCGTCCTGTGAGGCCGCGAGGCCTAATAGCTATTATTTGTGGTTATGTGTTTATTTGTTGTTGAACTTGTTTGCCTTCATGTTAGAGATCATGCTTAGGCTTTATTCATGATCACATTATTTGTACTCAGTCATAGAAATTATTGTACATGTTTACCTCTGTCTCTATTATTTGCTAATATGTTGTGATACTTGATGTGGGTTGTGTCCTATTATTTGTTGAGGATGGTGAGGCTAATAAGGTACAGTATTGAGTGAGGACGAGGGCCTGGTTGTGAGGATATTAATACCATAGCATGTGAGTTGTCCGCGTAGCACATGAGTTGACCGTGCGGGCCCAGGTATTGATACCATAGCGCGTGAGTTGTTCGCGTAACACGTGAGTTGACCGTGCGGATCCAGGTATTGATATGATGGCACGTGAGTTGTCCGTGCTTAGTTCTTGGGCTTTGGGAGCCCCTCCGGAGTCTGTACACACCCCAGTGAGCGCAGAGTGTTGAGTGTATTGAGTGTTGGGTGTTGAGTGTTGAGTGATGAGTGCTGAGTGATTGAGTTACATTGTTGTGAAGTTGCATCTACTTTTGTTGTTGCTTCATTTATCCGTTAAATTTCTTTGTGGTATTTACTGAGTTATAGAATTTACCTGTTTATTTTTAAATTGTGAAAATAATAATTGGACTATTCTACTTAGCCCGTCACTACTGCTCAGTTCCTTAGTTATTTCTGTTACTACTGAAGTGGTAGTACTCATAGTACACCCTGCACTTTATGTGCAGATCCAGGTGAGTTAGAGCACGGTGATCGTTGAGTTCAGGCCGGCCCTCTATGGAGATTGCAAGGTAGCTGCTAGCGTCCGCAGGGCTTTGTTACTCCTCTTGTCATTTCTTGTTTTGAACGGTTAGATAGTTTATATATATCTTAGTTTATAGTTTTAGACGCTCATGGCTTAGTGACACCCCGATGATTGGGACTCGTTTTCACATTTTATATTATTTATATTTATAATTGGTTTAGTTTATCAGGAATTAAATTATTGAAAATATTTTATTAAATTCTTATAATCAAATTAGTAGTAATAGTTTGGGAATAGGCTTGCCTTGTAACATGATAGGCGCCATCACGACCATTGCTAGATTTTGGGTCGTGACAAGTTGGTATCAGAGCCTAGGTTACATAGGTCACACGAGTCATGAACGGGTTTAGTAGAGTCTTGTGGATCGGTACGGAGTCGTCTGTACTTATCTTCGAGATGTTGCAGAACCTTTAGGAAAATTTCTCATTCTTGAATTCTTATCGTGCGGTATTGATTTAGCTTGAAGTGTAACTCTTTGAATTCCTTCCACGTATTCGTATGTTCACATTAGTGCTCGGTATCAGTTGTGCATTGACAGATTGTGATTCCCTGGATGAGGTGCGAGATGTGATTTTTGTGTGTTGATGTTGGGCCAGCCTGGAGGACTTAAGGCTGGGATTTGACTGTAGGTTGAGCACTGAGGTGTTGATTGTGTGAGCGCGTGCTTGTGGACCTATATGTTGTAGGGCACCTATTAGTGGAAATAGTGGCTAGATGGATACGTGGTGAGTATGATGTGACCGCTAGATGAGTTCTTATGATTTGAATGTGAAGATAATGTATTGCTGAAGGTTTCACGTATTTGAGACTCCAGATATATTTTTAGACACGTTCGAGGATGAATGTTTGTTTAAGAGGGGGAGGATGTAACGACCCGGTTAGTGGTTCTAAGATTTGTAGCCCCTTTTTTCTCATTTCTATTTTTTTATTGTGTTGTTCAGCAATGTTGAGTTGTATCAAGTTGGTAGGTTTGGGTTTGGAGTAGTTTTGGAGTGAAATAATCATTTAGTCTCTTAGTTAGAAAGCTAAGTTAGAAAAGTCAACTGGAAGTTAACTTATGAGTAAACAAATTTGGATTTGGATTTTTTATAATTCGATTAGCTTTGTTTGATGATTTTCGACTTAGGAGTATGTCAGGAATATAATTTGGAAGTCCGTGGTAGAATTAGGCTTGAATTGGCAATAATTGAAAGTTTAGAAGTTCTTAGGCTTGAATTCGAGGTTGATTTGGTATTTTGGTCAATGTTTTGGGTGTTCCGGAGGTTTGACTAAGTTCGGGTAGTGATATGTGAGTTTTTTGGAATTATTGGTTGAGGTCCTGAGTGCCTCGGGTGAGTTTTGGATAGGTTTCTGTTGTGTTGTGCTTGTTTTTCTTATATTTCGACGTCGTTTCTTCAAGTATAAATGATATCATGTTGAACAAATAAGCTCCGATTTTGTTTTTGATTGAAGCATTAGATCCGTATCGTAATTAGGGACTTGTAGCAAAAATAATCATTAAATTTGGATATTGTATGAGGATTTTATGGTCATTTTACTAAAAATTAGGTTGTCAGATTTTTCTGAGTAATTACGAAATTGCCACTAGCAGCGTATTTAAAAATTTGCACTATTTTAAAATATTAAAACCTACATATCTCATTCATTATAAGGTCAAATTGAGTGATTCAAAAGCCAAACTTGATTAGAATTTCACAAGGAATCCATTGGAGGCATAAAATACGAGTTTAAGAATTGTTTGGCATGAAAAACGAGGCAGAATAGCTGGTAGAAAAATATAAAACTAGGGTTTGTTCTTTCGGTTATATTTTGAGTTGGGGAGCTCGGATTTGGGCAATTTTGGAGGCGATTTTCATCGTATGGATTGGGGTAAGTATTCTCTACTCGGTTTTGATTACATTTCATGAATCCATCTTCGTTTTTTGGATTTTTTTTTATGATTTCAAAGTGAAATTGAGGGAGTTAGGGTTTGAGTTTTGGAGAGTTTTAAGTGAGGATTTGAGGGACCAAACCGAGTCCGATTTTGACAAATTTTATATGGTTAGACTCGGGAGAGAACGAGGATTATTATTCTTCCATTTTTGATTGATTCCTAGATGTGGGCCCGGGGGGCCGGGTGTTGGCCGATTTCGGATTTTTGGTATATTTTGTAGTTTTTATTGTGGAATTCGATTCTTTAGCACATGTTGATGGTATTAATCTGATTATAGTTAGATTCAGAGATTTTGGAGACCGATTCCAGAGACGAGGGCATCTCGTACTAGGATTTTACGTTGTTGAGGTAAGTAATAGTTTTAATTCTGGCTTTGAGGGTATCAACCCGAAGAATTTGACATCAAGTGATTGTTTGGAGGTGAAACCCATGCTAGGTGACGGGCGTGTGGATGTATACCTTGAGGGATTGAGACTTGGTCCGTCCCGTGAGGCTGCAAGGCCTAATATCTATTATTTGTGGTTATGTGTTTATTTGTTGTTGAACTTGTTTGCCTTCATGTTAGAGATCATGCTTAGGCTTTATTCATGCTCACATTATTTGTACTCAATCATAGAAAATATTGTACATGTTTACCTCTGTCTCTATTATTTGCTAATATGTTGTGATACTTGATGTGGGTTGTGTCCTCTTATTTGTTGAGGATGGTGAGGCTAATGAGGTACATTATTGAGTGAGGCCGAGAGCCTGGTTGTGAGGATATTAATACCATAGCGCGTGAGTTGTCCGCGTAGCACGTGAGTTGACCGTACGGGTCCAGGTATTGATACCATAGCATGTGAGTTGTCCGCGTAGCACGTGAGTTGATCGTGCAGATCCAGGTATTGATATGATGGCACGTGAGTTGTCCGTGCTTAGTGCTTGGGCTTTGGGAGCCCCTTCGGAGTCTGTACACACCCCCAGTGAGCGCAGAGTGTTGAGTGTATTGAGTGTTGGGTGTTGAGTGTTGAGTGCTGAGTGCTGAGTGATTGAGTGACATTGTTGTGAAGTTGCATCTACTTTTGTTGTTGCTGCATTTATCTGTTAAATTTCTTTGTGGTATTTACTGAGTTATAGAATTTACCTGTTTATTTTTAAATTGTGAAAATAATAATTGGACTATTCTACTTAGCTCGTCACTACTGCTCAGTTCCTTAGTTATTTCTGTTACTACTGAGGTGGTAGTACTCATAGTACACCCTGCACTTTATGTGCAGATCCAGGTGAGTTATAGCGCGGTGATCGTTGAGTTCAGGCCGGCTATCTATGGAGATTGCAAGGTAGCTGCTAGCGTCTGCAGGGCCTTGTTACTCCTTTTGTCATTTCTTGTTTTGAATAGTTAGACAGTTTATATATCTTAGTTTATAGTTTTAGACGCTCATGACTTAGTGATACCCCGATGTTTGGGACTCGTTTTCATATTTTATATTATTTATATTTAGAATTGGTTTAGTTTATCAGGAATTAAATTATTAAAAATATTTTATTAAATTCTTATAATCAAAATAGTAGTAATAGTTTGGGAATAGGCTTGCCTTGTAACACGATAGGCGCCATCACGACCATTATTAGATTTTGGGTCGTGACAAGTTGGTATCAGAACCTAGGTTACATAGGTCTCATGAGTCATGAGCGGGTTTAGTAGAGTCTTGTGGATCTGTTCAGAGACGTCTGTACTTATCTTCGAGATGCTGCCGAACCTTTAGGAAAATTTCACATTCTTGAATTCTTATCGTGCGGTATTGATTCAGCTTGAAGTGTAACTCTTTGAATTCCTTCCACGCATTCGTATGTTCACATTAGTTCTCGGTATCAGTTGTGCATTGACAGATTCTGATTCCCTGGATGAGGTGCGAGATGTGATTTTTGTGTGTTGATGTTGGGCCAGCCTGGAGGACTTAAGGCTGGGATTTGATTGTAGGTTGAGCATTGAGGTGTTGATTGTGTGAGCGCGTGCTTGTGGACCTATATGTTGTAGGGCCCCTATTAGTGGAAATAGTGGCTTGATGGATACGTGGTGAGTATGATGTGACCACAAGATGAGTTCATATGATTTGAATGTGACGATAATGTATTGCTGAAGGTTTCACCTATTTGATAGTCCAGATATGTTTTTAGACACGTTCGAGGACGAACGTTTGTTTAAGATGGGGAGGATGTAACGACCCGGTTAGTCGTTATAAGATTTGTAACCCCTTTTCTCTCATTTCTATTTTTTTATTGTGTTGTTCAGCTGTGTTGAGTTGTATCAAGTTGGTAGGTTTGGGTTTGGAGTAGTTTTGGAGTGAAATGATCATTTAGTCTCTTAGTTAGAAAGCTAAGTGAGAAAAGTCAACTAGAAGTTTACTTATGAGTAAACAAATTTGGATTTGGTTTTTTTATGATTCGATTAGCTTCGTTGGTTGATTTTAGATTTAGAAGTAAGTCAGGAATATGATTTGGAAGTCCTTGGTAGAATTAGGCTTGAATTGGCAAAGATTGAAAGTTTAGAAGTTCTTAGGCTTGAATTCAAGGTTGATTTGGTATTTTGGTGTGGTTTTGGGTGTTTCGGAGGTTTGACTAAGTTCGGGTAGTGATATATGATTTTTTTGGAATTATTGGTTGAGGTCCGAGTGCCTCGGGTGAGTTTTGGATAGGTTTGGGTTGTGTTGTGCTTGTTTTTCTTATGTTTCGACGTCGTTTCTTCAAGTATAAATGATATCATATTGAACAAATAAGCTCCGATTTCGTTTTTGATTTAAGAATTAGATCCGTATCATAATTAGGGACCTGTAGCAAAAACAATCATTAAATTTCGATATTGTATGAGGATTTTATGGTCATTTTACTAAAAATTAGGTTATGAGATTTTTCAGAGTAATTACGAAATTGCCACTAGCAGCGTATTTAAAAATCTGCACTATTTGCAAATATTAAAACCTACATATCTCATTCATTATAAGGTCAAATTGAGTGATTCAAAAGCCTAAATTGATTAGAAATTCACAAGGAATCTATTAGAGGCATAAAATACGATTTTAAGAATTGTTTGGCAGAAAAAACGAGGCAGAATAGCTGGTAGAAAAATATAAAACTAGGGTTTGTTCTTTCGGTTATATTTTGAGCTGGGGAGCTCGGATTTGGGCGATTTTGGAGGCGATTTTCATCATATGGATTGGGATAAGTATTCTATACTCGGTTTTGATTATATTTCATGAATCCATCTTCATTTTTCGGATTTTTTTGATGATTTCAAAGTGAAATAGAGGGAGTTAGGGTTTGAGTTTTAGAGAGTTTTAAGTGAGGATTTGAGGGACCAAACGGAGTCCGATTTTGACAAATTTTATATGTTTAGAATCGGGAGAGAACGAGGATTATTGTTCTGCAGTTTTTGATTGATTCTGAGATGTGGGCCCGGGGGCCAGGTTTTGGCCGATTTCGGATTTTTGGTATATTTTGTAGTTTTTAATATGGAGTTCGATTCTTTAGCACATGTTGATGGTATTAATCTGATTATAGTTAGATTCAGAGCTTTTGGAGACCGATTCCAGAGACGAGGGCATCCCGTAGTTAGATTTTACGCTGTTGAGGTAAGTAAAAGTTTTAACTCTGGCTTTGAGGGTATCAACCCGGAGAATTTGACATCAAGTGATTGTTTGGACGTGAAACCCACGCTAGGTGACGGGTATGTGGATGTATACCTCGAGGGATTGAGACTTGGTCCATCCCGTGAGACTGCGAGGCCTAATAACTATTATTTGTGGTTTTGTGTTTATTTGTTGTTGAACTTGTTTGCCTTCATGTTAGAGATCATGCTTAGGCTTTATTCATGCTCACATTATTTGTACTCAGTCATAGAAATTATTGTACATGTTTACCTCTGTCTCTATTATTTGCTACTATGTTATGATACTTGATGTGGGTTGTGTCCTCTTATTTGTTGAGGATGGTGAGGCTAATGACGTACAATATTGAGTGAGGCCGAGGGCCTGGTTGTGAGGATATTAATACCATAGCGCGTGAGTTATCGGCGTAGCACGTGAGTTGACCGTGCGGGTCCAGGTATTGATACCATAGCGTGTGAGTTGTCCGCATAGCACGTGAGTTGACCGTGCGGATCCAGGTATTGATATGATGGCACGTGAGTTGTCCGTGCTTAGTGATTGGGCTTTGGGAGCCCCTCCGGAGTCTACACATAACCCCAGTGAGCGAAGAGTGTTGAGTGTATTGAGTGTTGAGTGTTGAGTGCTGAGTGCTGAGTGATTGAGTGACATTGCTGTGAAGTTGCATCTACTTTTGTTGTTGCTGCATTTATCTGTTAAATTTCTTTGTGGTAATTACTGAGTTATAGAATTTACCTGTTTATTTTTAAATTGTGAAAATATTAATTGGACTATTCTACTTAACTCGTCACTACTGCTCAGTTCCTTAGTTATTTCTGTTACTACTGAGGTGCTAGTACTCATAGTACACCCTGCACTTTATGTGCAGATCCAGGTGAGTTAGAGCGCGGTGATCGTTGAGTTTAGGCCGGCTATCTATGGAGATTGCAAGGTAGCTGATAGCGTCTGCATGGCCTTGTTACTCCTCTTGTCATTTCTTGTTTTGAACAGTTAGACAGTTTATATATCTTAGTTTATAGTTTTAGACGCTCATGACTTAGTGACACCCCGATGTTTGGGACTTATTTTCATATTTTATATTATTTATATTTCGAATTGGTTTAGTTTATCAGGAATTAAATTATTGAAAATATTTTATTAAATTCTTATAATCAAATTAGCAGTAATAGTTTGGGAATAGGTTTGCCTTGTAACACGATAGGCACCATCACGACCATTGTTAGATTTTGGGTCGTGACACCCTTATACAATTAACCAAAACAGAAGTAGATATCACCCAAAAACTTGTGTCACAATTCACGAAGAGTCTACGAATACTACAAGTAATAGTTTGAAAGAGAAAACATCTGTCTTGGAGAAAGTAATAACCGAAATGAAGTAAAGATAGGAGGGGACGGCGGGGCCAGCGGACGCCTGCAGGACTACCTTGGGTCTCCTCAATGCAATAATAGCAACCAACCTCTCGATCAGCCACTAGCTCTGAAATCTGCACAGAATGTGCAAAGTGAAGTACCAGTACAACCGACCGCATGTACTGGTAAGTGCCGAGCCTAACCTCGACGAAGTATTGACGAGGCTATGGCAGGGCATAACACTATAGAACCTACAACAGTTTATTCTAAGATAGAAAGGAAATACAGAATGAAATATAACAATAACTGGTATCAAATAAATACGGAACCCAGTCATTCTACCAATACTCATATATAACAAATCTTAAGGGAATTTCAACACCACAAAACTGAACCTCAACCGAAGATGAACACGTAAACAACAAATGATGCAGCGCGCATCCCAATCCTTCCATATGATCAATAATAGTATAAATATTCATCCTTATTACTCCTTGTTGCGGCGTGCAAGACGATCCCACCAGTCCACCCTTATTACTCATCAATATATCACCCTTATTCCTCCT
>MU784859.1:48057-63558 GCA_026770625.1 Nicotiana glauca | reverse complement strand
TCTAAAAATTGTAAAATTATTTAATTTGCAACTTTTAGAATCATTTGCTTAGGGCAAAAATCGCGTGCTCACAGTCGTTACATCCTCCCCCTCTTAAAACCAACATTCATCCTCGAACATGCCAAGATTCGCCTCGAAGTCCTCAAGTCACTGAGTGCACACTTCCAACATACACCCATGGGTGATCCCACGTCACCCCAATCCACATAAATCTGACGACACCATCTTAACTGAAATTTAGCCTTTCTAGCAATACCGATAAGCCTTAGAACCAAAATTCTCACCTTCCATCCATTTCCAAAAGACCCGATTCTAAATCCATACCCGGTATCAGTCTCAACCAGCTGCATCAATTCATGCCAACGCCCATATAGTACAACCTTACAATATGACACATCACAAATAGGCCCACATTAATATTTCTAATCATAATATTTGCCCGAAATTAAATTCGGCACCGGCCATAAGCCTTATATTCAATAGGAACCCGTTTCAAACCTCCACAACATTGGCGATGATATAATAACCACGATAGCCACATAACTAAACACCCGAATCACCAATTCTCAGCTAATACCAATGGGCACACACCCCACAAGCTAAAACTCAAGAAGCATAGAACGAAAATGACTGAATATGGAAATGGAAATGCATAAGGGAGCTATCAAACAAGCCCGACAAGCACAAATTTTCCTATCAATACTAATCTACAAAACAATCTTACAAGATAGAGTTAAAGCATATAAAAGAATCACAAGGATCTCATACTGATATATAACTCCCACCGCGGTACACTGCCCGGTCTCAACACATCAAATCACAGGAAATCACGAGGGTCCCGCCCTCCACTCTGAATTACAAGTAGGGTGTATATCAAACCAGCTGAAACCTTTCACTAGATCAGTTTCGTCAACAAAATTACAACACGTACTAGATCCCACACTGGTGGAGCATAAAAATCCTAGCTCGTAGCCAAAAATACTCAAAAATCAGATAAAACCTACCGAAATGGACAACGTGAATTTGCTACTAGTCTCATAACTCTCAAAAATAACTAGAAACAGACGATAGATACGACTATCACTCATAGAACCTCCCAATAGGGTAATCACATAAACAGAGTGATAATCATGAAACGCACCCATAAGTGGAGCAACAAATAGGGGAACTCACCCCGATAAGCAGAATTGTACTGAACTACGGATGGTGCTCCTCTATAACAAACCGAAATCATACATGAATGAAATTTAGCTGGCATAGCGGCCTTCAGCCTACTATATGAAATACATCAACGAGCTGGGCCTCCCCCTCTTGGGCGCCCTCTACTCGCCTGAATACCTCGCTGTGACACATCGGCCCGAAGTCTGGGACAATCTCTCACCATATGGCTAGTATCTCCACATTCAAAGAAACCTCTATGCTGATGAGGCTGTGGGAATTGTACGGCACGGGTACTCCGAGACCCATGAACACCTAAGTCACCATGCAAAGCTTGAAGCGGGAACTGAACTGGCTGACCCACAAAACCTCTACCATGTCGCACCCTGTCTCCAACATAAGGACCAGTAGATCTCCCCGGTCTACGGGCCTCCTCAAACTCTCTCTCATGATCTCGTCTGCCCTCTCTCTCATGGCCCTACCTGTACTCTCTCTCCTGGCCTCGCATGACCTCTCTCTCCTCTCTCTCGAGCCAGTATGCCCTCCACCCTTCTAGAAATACTCATGGTCTGCTGATACAAAATATCTATTTCTGACTCCTTGGCCATGCTAGTCCTGACACTGGGATGGAGTCCCTCAATGAACCGGCGGACCCTATCTCGAATAGTAGAAACCAAAATCGGTGCATGTCTGGCCAAATCACTAAATTTGACGGCATAATCTGATACTGACATAGTGCACTAGCGCAGCTGCTCAAACTCCGAATGCAATGCATCTCGAGGGGACTGAGGTACGAATTCTCTCAAGAGCATCTCTGAAAACTGAACCGATATAAGTGAAACTGACTCGGCCGAGCTACCAAACTCATATGCCCGCCACCACTAATAAGCCGCTCCCTTAAGCTAGAGCGTAGTAAAAGTAACCCCACTCGTCTCAACAATACCCATAGTACGAAGAATGCGATGGCACTCCTCCAGAAAACCCTGTGCACTCTCTAAAGCCAAACCACTGAAGGTAGGAGGGTCGTACTTCTTGTACCTCTCAAGACTAAGTTGCTCTTCTTCAGATGTTGCTGCCCTAACTACAGGCTGGACTGGAACCACAGGTTGTGCTGCCATGACACCTGGAACATGACCAATATGAACTTTTTGCTCTAGATTGTGGGCGGCGAGAGTCTGAGTCCCTCCCCCGGTCTGTGAAGTAGCTGGTGCAGCTGGAATTAACCCCGCCCGAGCCAATGTACCAAACATGCTCAGGAAATGTATTAAGGTCTCCTGAAGTCTGCGGGTAACAGCAGGCGCCTCCGGTATCTGCCCCCCAATAGGAGCTACTGGCAGCTCCTCAACAACTGCCTTGGTAGGTGCTCTAGCTGTGGCACGTACTCCTAGTCGGCCTCTATCTTTGCCTCCACTGACACCTGCTCCTGCGCGTGTCCTTACCAAATGTGAGAGAATGGAATGACAATAGTTCAGACACCAAGATCAATAATCTCGCACGATAGGAATAAAAGAAGTGAGATTGTCCTAGTAGTTCCGTAGACTCTCGAAGATAAGTACAGGCGTCTGCGTACCAATCCGCAAGACTCTACTAAACTCGCTTATGACTCGTAGCACCTGTGAACCTAGAGCTCTGATACCAACTTACCACGACCCAATTTCCCCTCTGTTGGGTTTCGTGATGACACCTAGTCTTAAGGACTAGGTAAACCTAATAAGTGCATAATAAAAACAATAAATAATAACATCTAAAATTCTTCTAAAATAAAATATTTATACCATGAACATCTTTCCAAAACTCGGTAGTACAAGTCATAAGCTCTATAGAGTTAGCTACCACTTTTAAATATAACTGTTCGGGAAAAGAGTGAAAACAATTGAATACAAGTAAGAAGGTGACTCCGAAGCCTGCGAACAGGGCAGTAGGTTTACCTTGAGTCTCCTCAGCAATGATCTACACAACTACTAATGATCGATACCTGGATCTGCACGACAAATATGTGTAGAAGAGTAGCATGAGCACACCATAACAGTGCCCAATAAGTATTAAGACTAACCTCGGTGGAGTAGTGATGAGGAACAGACAAGACACCTACCGGTCTAATAAATTGTACAAATATAGGAGCAACAGAACATGATGTACATATAAAGACTACACGAAATGGCTAACTATACTACAATCACAATAAAGGGAAGAAACAACAAGTAACAGCGGAAATACCAAAATAATGACATAGAAGAGCGAGAGAAAACACAAACACAAATCCTAAATTCACAATACAGTAAAGGTAAGCAATAACTCAGATCCTACGACAGTGTTCACATAAGGTCTTATCCAACAATTTCCACGAAGTACCTAATCTCAGACAAATTACAGCTCACGAGTCCCAGCACCTGAAATCTAACACTTGGCATCTTGTGCCCCCATCACACCTCATGGTCATGCTGACAACTCACTTGCTAACTAGAGCCACTCTCACATATATAACAAGTAAAACAAGGGTGTATATCTATACTTAGCAAAATTAGGAGGACTTCACATCCAATAGAAGTGTTCAACTATGTGTATGCTTGTACAAGTGCTTTACATAGTTCCTACCAGCTAATAAGCATAAGGAAAAGAACGGACAACATATAAGATATTTCCTCACAACTTCCACGAGATAAATCTCATACAGGTAAGAGTACCACAACACAGTATCATCACAAGAATGCCTCTAGGCCATCACAAATCATCACAATCAATCCCTAACATAGCCCACCTTGTTTGCCACATGTGCAAATAATAACATAATAAGTGCCCGCCTTATTTTGCCACACGTGCATCATAATGTTCCCACCTTGTCTCGCCACATGCGCAACCCACATATAAGCATATATATACATAACCCGCCTTGTCACGCCGCATGTGCAATATATCAATAGTAGAAATAGCATGGAATAAACTTTGTGCAACCCCATAACAACAACCGCACGATAGAAATCTCGTGCGTCCCAATAACAACAACTGCATAGTAGAAACCTCGTGCACCACTACAACAAGTACAACATAAACATTGACAATGTATACAAGAACACGACAAGTACATAAACTCAAGAACTTTCGATCATAAGGAGATGGTAAAATTAGCTTACAAGGAATAACCGCAATAGAGAATACTAAGCGTAATAAGAACAACTCAACAAGGGAGAAAATAATATGAAGCAACGATCCCACACTATGTAATTCAATAACAAGGAAGCTAACACAAATCAAATAATTCCATAAGGAAATGTCAACTAAATATAGGATATCTAAACTTCTTTTAAGGTTGGGCAATTTACGAAGAATATACAACAATTTCAATTAAGGACGAGCAGTAGAAAGATAATCATAACCTCAATTAAGACTAAGCAATTAAAGGGGAGATAATAATGTTTTCCAATAAAGAAGAGCAGTTATGAAAGGTAGCATGACAATAGAAGAGGTAAAAATCTTCAGTTAAGCAAAATAAGAGTCAAATATTCAATAAGAATGAATCATGAGCAATTAATTCCAATTAGAGCATGTAGAGGTGAAACTAGTAAGTGGAAAACTCAAGCATATCAAGTACACATTCATACACAATGAATATAAGGACCTAAGTACCCTAACAGGCTAATTTTTCCATAAATAAGTCCGAGCACACACTCGTCACCTCACGTACACGAACTACAATCAATATAGCAGACTCAAATACTAAGGGGAAGTCCCCCACACACAAGGTTAGACAAGATAATTACCTCGAAAATGACAAACTGATACTCTAAAATGCACTTCTTGGGTGAAAAGACCTCCGGATGGCTCAAATCTAACCAAATTAACTTCAAAGCACAAATAAAACACATAAGAAACTATTCCGGATCATATAGTCTTAATCTTTAACAAATTCCAAAAATTGGTCCAAAAGTCGACCCCTGGGCCCGCACCTCAGAATCTAACATATTTTACAAAATCCAAATACCCATTCCAATATGAGTTCACCCATACAAAAATTACTAATTCCGATACCATTTCATCCCTCAAATCATGAAATTTCGTTTCGAAAATTTTCTTCAAAAACCAATATTTTCCCTAACTAAAAACACAATTTAAATGATAAAAACATAGAATAATTCATGTAATATACTTAAGTCTCAGTGAAGAACACTTACCCAATCGAATTATCTGAAGAACCCACCAAGAATCGCTCAAAACTGAGGTCTACAAGTCATGATAAAAATGGTGAAACCCTCAATTTTAGAGTATATTCTGTCTGCCCAGATCTTTAAGTATCGCGATCGCGATCGCGTAGAAGAAATAGTTGCTAGCCCAAAGTGTGCTACGCAATCGCGAAAGGACTGATGTGATCGCGTAGAAGGAAAATGGCTACTGTCCAAATTTTGTGCTACACGATCGCGAACTAAACAATGCAATCGCAAAGAAGGAAAAAAATGTTGAGGCCCAAAGCTACATTATACGAATGCGAACCTATCTGTGCGAACACGATGAAGGAAAATATGGCAGGTCGACATTGTACTACACGATCATGGCTATGCCTATGCGATCGCATAGAAGGAAACAATAGATAGCAGAACAACAGTTCAAACATAGGGAAAAATGACCCGTGGTCCACCCGGAACACACCCAAGGTCCTCGGGACCCCGCCTAAACTCATAAAAAAGTCACATAACCTAACACGGACTCGCTCGTGGTTATGAATCATATTAAACAATGCTTAAACAACAAATCAAACCAAAAATCGAACTTATGAATTTTAAAATCTTCAAATTTCTAAACTCGTGCCGAAACCTATCAAATCAATCCGGAATGACGCTGAATTTTGCAGACAAGTCCAAAATGAGATAACGGAGCTGTTCCAACTCTCGGAATCACATTCTAACCCCGATATTGCAAAAGTCAACTATGGGTCAAACTTCTCTATTTTCCAAACTTCAACTTTTCCAACTTTTGCTGAAATGCCTCAATTTACCCTACGGACCTCCAAATCTGAATCCGGACACGCGCCTAAGTCCAAAATCACCATAAAAAACTGCTGAAATCATCAAAAAATCATTCTTGGGCTGTTTACTTAAAACTCCAATTCCGTTCAAATTCTCACCGCTAAACTCCCAAAACTAGATTCCTTCTTCCAATTTTGACTCTGAATCATCCGTTTACTAAATTCAACCATGCACACAAGTCGACACTCATATTATGAAGCTGTTCCATACCTTACCCCGCTGAACAGAGCTTAAATTCTCAAAATGACCTGCTGTTTCGTTACAATTTAGTTGGGGAGAGAAGTAGATTTCATGTCGTGATATGAATTTAGTCTCAGGAAGATTAAGTGATTGCATGTTGTTTATGACGGTGGAAGGTTATGAAGAGATGTTAATTTGGGGTAAAGCAAGTGGGTTATCTCCTGCGGGGTGTCCTGAGGGCGTGTGATCCCTATGTTGTTTGTTGGAAGTCCTCCTTTACCAATGAAATATGTGTGTTGCAATTCGAGTTTAGATCACTTATGAGAGTGGGCTTGACTATTGCGAGGGTGAATGCGAGATTTGCAGATGATTTGAAGTACTAGATGGTTTGTGTTGCACGAGCTTATGAAGGATTTAGTTTAATCTCACTATGGTATTATGGCAGTAAATAGAGTATGGGCATTGCGAGTTTTTGTATGTTTTGACCTATGGCTTTGAGCCAAGTGGGAGAGTGTGCTATTGATAAGTTGATTGCGCGGCTAAGTGTCTTATTAGTTACAGTTTGAGGTATACCGTTGAATCAGTTGTGGCTTGTAGAGTTTGAGATCGAGGATGGCTCGAGTAAAGGAAACTTTGGATAAGGGTTGTGTTATGCTCTATGGGTATATGAGAAACGTTGGATGAATTAGTTGTTGTTGTAAGGGATGTAACGGGTATGGAGTAGGAAATCACTCTGTTTCTTAGAAGGATGGGGTACTCCCTTAGGTGTTGTTCCACCAATGGGGCACAGGGCGTTCGGTTCGTTTGATCAGTTTAATTGAAACTTAATTAGAGTGGATGACTCCTGAAAATGGTTTTAAAGGATTCAAGATTTACATGTAGTCATTGGAGATCTTCAGGATGTGTATTTGGCTAGAAGCTGAGGTTTACATTGGAGGGTGTCACGACTTGTGGCATGTTGATATCATTATGGATTCTACTATCAATGTTAGGAAAGTGAAGTTAATTGCATTAGATTCGTAGGAAGTCTCTTCAGGGTAAGTATTTTGAATGTGGTACCTTTGGGGATATTTAGGAGAGTATTCGGAGGCTTATGAGCCTTAGGACGATGTGGTTTTATGCTTAGGTCTCGTGTGGTGAGTCTGAGTTGAGGATTGTGGAGCTATGGCGAGAAGGAGCATCAATGTGAAGGTAATTCAGAAGGAACTCGGATAAATAGGACATATTGGTAGTAGGTTGGATCGGAATGGTAAGGGATATGATTAGTTCTTCGGGTGCTTATGAGGTAATGAGTTTCTACAAGTGTTTTGTGGCAATGCTCTTGGGTTTTTGGTGACCTCGTAGCTGGGTTGAGTTAGAAGGATTCAGTCCTGACGGTTTGGTTTTGTGCCATGGGGATTCGGAGAGTTCTTGATGATTCCTACCATGGAGATGTATATTTTCTACGGGCGTGAGGAGCATGTGATGTATAGTGATTTTCTCCTAGATGGGATCAAATGGAAAGTTCTTGGCTAGTTCTCATATTCATCATAAGATGGCATGGTATATGCGGTATATTTTGTAAAGTTGAGATTTGCATGTGTAAGGTCACGGTTCAGTTCTAAAAGGAAGGTCATAAATTCTTAGGCAGCATGGACAGTTTTAGATGACTATGTAAATGATATTACTAGTTGGTGTGGCATTATGAGGGTATACATTTTAGAAAGGGAAATGTGGTTGGGTTAAGGATACTTCATTGGTAATACGGCACTCTCTTGTTTGATCAACTGCTGATATTCAAGTTTGCTTGGTGGCATGGAAGAGTTATAGGAGTATCCATCGTGGAATGATCGAGTATTAGAGGTGTGTTAGATATTCGGGCGGTGGAGTTGGGATTAGATATGGTGATTTTTGTGCTTTATGAATTTGGAGATTGGGAGTTCTCATAAATAGGTTATTTTGTGGTTGTGGACTGTAAAGATGTAGGCAAGGCTAGTCAGATGTTGTACGTGCCATGATTCAGTCATTATGAACTTTCGAAAAGTTATTCATCTATTTTGGTTGACCAGAGTTGATTTGGGGTTCATTGGTAAGCCCAATATGGATGTGTGTTCTGCATCAAGTCGGGGATGTTGACTCCAAACTGATATTGTTGAGGGAGGTGCCATTCTGTTGTTGATAAGCTTATTGTGTCCCGATATTTGTTTGTGAGTTACTCTTGTGAGCTACGCGGGATTGTTTTGTTGATTTTATGCACAACTGATATGGTTCTATTTGGGCTCTATAGCGGAGTTTGAGTGAGACGGGTATTTGAGTGTTGCATGATTGATTGCACATTGGATATGTTATTTTGGGCTGGTATGACATTGCACCATTTACTTCTCCGTGGTTATGGTGATTTACCTTTGGTACTATACATCAAATTATGTGTGGTTGATGATTTTGAGCATGGTGACATGAGGTGTCTCATGTGGACTAGTGTTTGGATAGGGTCACGCATTGCTACGAAGTTATGTGGAGGTATGACCCTTCGGGTTAGATTCGTGTGTTCTGGTTCGACAATATCTGATGGGTTATTAGCATTGTGTTGTGGTGGTAATGGTGAGACTGCGGTACAACTCTTTCATTTGAGTCATTTTCCGTGATTTGAGTACATTTGGACTGTTGCTTATTGGTGTGCGGGTTACACCGGTTGTGGCTTTAGATTGTATCAATGTGTCATATCACTAGAGTAGTTGTGTTGGATGAGACGAGGTCATTGGGATCTAGAATGAATACTATCAGATTCGATTTCAGTATGTTAGAAGGATAATATCGGAATTCGGCTTAGAAATTTACTATGGTCCTTACCGAAAGAGAGGGAGATCCATGACTGGTTTATCTGAGGAATGGTTATGACTTTCTGCGTGTTTCTTTCATCATCGGCATTATACAAAAGTGTTGGAACGAGGCTTGATTGATAAGAGGTTTATTACCGGTATTGGGTTGTTTGAGTAGATGCTGTGATAAGAAGTTATCGCTATGAGTTTTTGAGTTATATGGTATATCATGTAATTTCATCTTGGGTTACGGATATGGTTTGATTCAGCTTGTTCGGACTTATATAGTGTATAGATGTAAGATTCTGATCTTATAGATAATTTCGGAAGTCAAAATCTGGTTCTAAGGTTTTTGGGCTAGGTTGGATTGCGAAATTTCATTTATGTTGTGCTATCGCACCTATATGGAATATGGTGACGTGGGATCACCCCCGGGTATGTGCATAGTGGGGATACATGGCAATTTGTTGGCTTTGGAACAACTCTGGGCACGTTCGAGAACGAACATATCTTTAAGTGGGGGAGGATGTAACAACTCGAACGGTCGTTTTGAGCATCTACACTTTCCTCGTCAGTTCTCGGGCAGGACTAGCCCCGTATGATGTATTATGACTTATGTAAATTGTCGATTTTTGTTTTCAGGTTAATCGGAACAAATATGGAAGAATGATTCCAGGTTGAAGCTTTAAATTTGAAAGGTTTGACCAAGTTTTGAATTTTTAGTATTCGATCTCGGATTTGGATTTTTATGAGTTGGTTAGATTTGTGAGTTACTCTTGTGAGCTACGCGGGATTGTTTCGTTGATTTTATGCACAACTGATATGGTTCTATTTGGGCTCTATAGCGGAGTTTGGGTGAGACGGGTATTTGGGTGTTGCATGATTGATTGCACATTGGATATGTTATTTCGGGCTGGTATGACATTGCACCATTTACTTCTCCGTGGTTATGGTGATTTACCTTTGGTACTATACATCAAATTATGCGTGGTTGATGATTTTGAGCATGGTGACTTGAGGTGTCTCATGTGGACTAGTGTTTGGATAGGGTCACGCATTGCTACGAAGTTATGTGGAGGTATGACCCTTGGGGTTAGATTCGTGTGTTCTGGTTCTATAATATCTGATGGGTTATTAGCATTGTGTTGTGGTGGTAATGGTGAGATTGCGGTACAACTCTTTCATTTGAGTCATTTTCCATGATTTGAGTACATTTGGACTGTTGCTTATTGGTGCGCGGGTTACACCGGTTGTGGCTTTAGATTGTATCAATGTGTCATATCACTAGAGTAGTTGTGTTGGATGAGATGAGGTCATTGGGATCTAGAATGAATACTATCAGATTCGATTTCAGTATGTTAGAAGGATAATATCGGAATTCGTCTTAGAAATTTACTATGGTCCTTACCGAAAGAGAGGAAGATCCATGACTGGTTTATCTGAGGAATGGTTATGACTTTCTGCGTGTTTCTTTCATCATCGGCATTATACAAAAGTGTTGGAACGAGGCTTGATTGATAAGAGGTTTATTACCGGTATTGGGTTGTTTGAGTAGATGCTGCGATAAGAAGTTATCGCTATAAGTGTTTGAGTTATGTGGTATATCATGTAATTTCATCTTGGGTTACGGATATGGTTTGATTCAGCTTGTTCGGACTTATATAGTGTATAGATGTAAGATTCTGATCTTATAGATAATTTCGGAAGTCAAAATCTGGTTCTAAGGTTTATGGGCTAGGTTGGATTGCGAAATTTCATTTATGTTGTGCTATCGCACCTATATGGAATATGGTGACATGGGATCACCCCCGGGTATGTGCGTAGTGGGGATACATGGCGATTTGTTGGCTTTGGAACAACTCTGGGCACCTTCGAGGACGAACATATCTTTAAGTGGGGGAGGATGTAATAACTCGAACGGTCGTTTTGAGCATCTACACTTTCCTCGTCAGTTCTCGGGCAGGACTAGCCCCGTATGATGTATTATGACTTATGTAAATTGTCGATTTTTGTTTTCAGGTTAATCGGAACAAATATGGAAGAATGATTCCAGGTTGAAGCTTTAAATTTGAAAGGTTTGACCAAGTTTTGAATTTTTAGTATTCGATCTCGGATTTGGATTTTTATGAGTTGGTTAGCTTTGTGAGTTACTCTTGTGAGCTGTGCGGGATTGTTTCGTTGATTTTATGCACAACTGATATGGTTCTATTTGGGCTCTATAGCGGAGTTTGAGTGAGACGGGTATTTGGGTGTTGCATGATTGATTGCACATTGGATATGTTATTTCGGGCTGGTATGACATTGCGCCATTTAATTCTCCGTGGTTATGGTGATTTACCTTTGGTACTATACATCAAATTATGCGTGGTTGATGATTTTGAGCATGGTGACTTGAGGTGTCTCATGTGGACTAGTGTTTGGATAGGGTCACGCATTGCTACGAAGTTATGTGGAGGTATGACCCTTCAGGTTAGATTCGTGTGTTCTGGTTCTACAATATCTGATGGGTTATTGGCATTGTGTTGTGGTGGTAATGGTGAGATTGCGGTACAACTCTTTCATTTGAGTCATTTTCCATGATTTGAGTACATTTGGACTGTTGCTTATTGGTGTGCGGGTTACACCGGTTTTGGCTTTAGATTGTATCAATGTGTCATATCACTAGAGTAGTTGTGTTGGATGAGACGAGGTCATTGGGATCTAGAATGAATACTATCAGATTCGATTTCAGTATGTTAGAAGGATAATATCGGAATTCGGCTTAGAAATTTACTATGGTCCTTACCGAAAGAGAGGGAGATCCATGACTGGTTTATCGAGGAATGGTTATGACTTTCTGTGTGTTTCTTTCATCATCGGCATTATACAAAAGTGTTGGAACGAGGCTTGATTGATTAGAGGTTTATTACCGGTATTGGTTTGTTTGAGTAGATGCTGCGATAAGAAGTTATCGCTATGAGTGTTTGAGTTATGTGGTATATCATGTAATTTCATCTTGGGTTACGGATATGGTTTGATTCAGCTTGTTCGGACTTATATAGTGTATAGATGTAAGATTCTGATCTTATAGATAATTTCGGAAGTCAAAATCTGGTTCTAAGGTTTATGGGCTAGGTTGGATTGCGAAATTTCATTTATGTTGTGCTATCGCACCTATGTAATATGGTGACGTGGGATCACCCCCGGGTATGTGCATAGTGGGGATACATGGCGATTTGTTGGCTTTGGAACAACTCTGGGCATGTTCGAGGACGAACATATCTTTAAGTGGGGGAGGATGTTACAACTCGAACGGTCGTTTTGAGCATCTACACTTTCCTCATCAGTTCTTGGGCAGGACTAGCCCCGTATGATGTATTATGACTTATGTAAATTGTCGGTTTTGGTTTTCAGGTTAATCGGAACAAATATGGAAGAATGATTCCAGGTTGAAGCTTTAAATTTGAAAGGTTTGACCAAGTTTTGAATTTTTAGTATTCGATCTCGGATTTGGATTTTTATGAGTTGGTTAGCTCCGTTAGGTGATTTTTGACTTGGTAGCGCGTCCGTAATGTGATTTGGAGGTCTGTAATGGAATTAGGCTTGAATTGGCGAAATTGGAAATTTGGCAATTTTCGGTCGGCAGTAGAAATTTTGATATCGGGGTCGGAATCGAATTTCGGAAGTTGGGGTAGGTTCATGGTATCATTTGTGACGTGAATACAAAATTTCAGGTCATTCGAATGAGGTTTGGTAGGTTTCGGCATCATTTGCGGAATTCAAAAGTTTAGGAGTTCTTAGGCTTGAATACGAGGGTGATTCGGGGTTTTGATTTTGTTTTGAGAATTTCGAAGTTTCGACTAAGTTTGAATGCTAATATATGACTTGTTGGTATTATTTGTTGAGGTCACGACGGTCTCGGGATGATTTCGGATTGTTATCGGAGAGTTTGGAAATTTGGTAATGTAGCTGAAGCTGCTGATTCTGTCTTAACCGCACCTGTGGAGGGGGAACCGCAGGTGCGAGGTCCGCATAAGTGGGTATGAGGCTCAGACATATGGGATCACAGGTGAATAGATGGTATCGCAGGTGTGGCTTGGTCCCCGTATCTGTGATGAACACAGATGCGGTCAGGATATCGTAGAAGCAGAAGTGGGCTTTTAATGAAATTCTGCAGAAGCGGAAAGGTTTTCGCAGGAGCGGTCTCGTAGATGCGGTATTCCTAGGTAGAACCTATAAATTGGAGACTTTGCGAAATTTGGGTTATTTTCCACTATTCTTGTTCGTACTTGGAGCTTTTTGAAGGGTTTTGAAGAGTGAATCAAGGGGATTTTCGTGGAGGTAAGCTACTTGAACTCAATACTCGTGATTATGGTGATGTTTAGTTGTTTAAGCATGTAATTAAAAGAAATTAGGGATGAAATTGAGGGGTTAGGGCTTGGAAATTGGAAAGTTTGAATTGAGGATTTGAGGAACCATTTGAGGTTGGATTTTGATGAATTTGGTATGTATAGACTCGTGAGTGAAAGAGCTTTCTAGTTATGTGATTTTTGTCGAATTTTGAGACGTGAGTCCGGGGGCTAGGTTTGAGAGGATTTCAAGTTTATGCCTAATTTGATAGTTTTCCTTGTGGAATTCATTTCATTAGCTTATATTGATGGTATTGTTATGGTTGTGAATAGACTCGGAGCGATTAAAGGCCAAGTCGATGGGAAAGAGCTTCGCGGAGTAGGGATTTGACCGGTTTGAGGTAAGTAACAATTGAAAATCTAGACATGAGGGTATGAAATCCCGGATTTCACATTATTTTACTACTTTAAGGTGATGCACATGCTAGATGACAAGCGTATGGGCGTGCACCGTTGGGGATTGTGACTTGGTCTGTCTCGTAGAAACTATAAAATTGCTTATTTGACAGAAACTATATTATACTTATGTGGTTTAGAAAGAATTTCTATAAATTGGGTTGAATGCCATATTTGGGCCTTGTGCCAAAGCTGTTTGGACCCTTAGGGGCCTTTTTCTTATTATCCTCTCTCTATTTTGATTTAAAAATCTATACTCAGTCATGCTATATTTACTGATTTCATAACTCGGTCTTTATTATTATGTTTTGAACCATAAAAATGTTATTTTGGGTTGAGCACCTTGTTTCACTGATAGCCCGACTGGCTTGAGAGATTTATGACTGAGTGAGGCCGAAGGTTTGTTTTTGTGAGGATATTTATGGGATCGGGCTGCACGCCACAACATGTTGTTATTGATTCATGATTTTGTAAGGTCGAGGGCCTGATTGATTTATGCTATGAGGTGGCTTGTTATGAGGCTGAGGGCCTGATTTATTTATGCCACGAGGTGGCTTGTTACAGCGCTTGGGCTGTAGAAGCCCCTCCAGAGTCTGTACACCCCCAGTGCGCGCGTGTACCCTAAGTGAGTGATATTATATTTTGCCCAAGGGGCTGTTCTTGATTCATGTTGTGCCTGAGGGGCTGTTTATGAGTGATTGTAAGGTATGCCCGAGGGGCTGTATATGAGTGACAGTGTTGTTTGCCCGAGGGGCTGTTTATGATTCATGTTTGCTCGAAGGGCTGTATACGAGTGATGTTTGCCCGAGGGGCTGTTTATGATTTATATTTCTCGAGGGGCTATATACGAGTAAGTTTTGCCAGAGAGGATGATTATGTTTTCATTATTTTTACTCACCGTTTTATCACTTGATGTGCCGGAGAATTTCGGCACATTTCAATACTAATTGCTTAGATTCTAGCTTGTTTTAATGCAATTATAACCGGTACTTATGTAAATTTGTTGTTTTCACAGTACAATACGAAGGGGAGCCCAAGGACACGAAAATGGAATCAAAAGGACAAAAAAAGAGCTAAATATTGCACAGGCACTGGTCAGCGGTTCACTATGCGATCGCAAATCAGACATGCGGACCGCAGAAGTGTGCCACAAATCGCACAATGAGGCAGAGTCCTGAGCTAAAAATCAAGTCAAGAATGCGGTACACTATGCGACCGCAAAAACAACATGTGGACCGCATAATGCACCACAAACCAAACATGAAGACAACAGAAGGTCAAAAACTGCGATGCAATCTGCGGTAGCAGAACTCAAATGCGGACCGTAAAACCGGAATGCCAAGGTGACCTGAAGACTAGGGTTTCACTCTGCGGTAGCAATGCTCAGAATGCGGACCGCATACTTGCTCTGCGACAAGAATGCGGTCGCAGACGTGACACTGAAAGGGCAATTTTGTCCATTTTCGGTCCCGATTTTCACCCTACTATAAATAGTTTTATGATGCCCTTGTGGGCTCAGCTTGTCTAACTTTAGAGCTACAGTCCAAGACATAAATATTCCTT
>MU784859.1:3299-37081 GCA_026770625.1 Nicotiana glauca | reverse complement strand
TTTTTGTCGACTTTTCCCAATGATAGATGGATTGACAATTTTCTTAAGGGAATTAGTCTCTGTTATCAACTTTGTGAACCTGAGGCTCATGCTGTGACTCTATGGCGACCCAGAGTTATACATGTGTTTATGATGAAAGCCTTGAGTCGCTGAGCGTTTACTCGAAAGCGTCAAATTATGTGAATGAAGCAGTTCGTGTGCCAGTTGTGTGTGAATTCTTTGTGTATATATAAATCTCGTGTTTACTTCAATCATCTAAAACTTGCCCGGTTGGTTTTTCAATGCTAATGATAGTATGTTTGGTTGGAAGAATGATCTTAGGCAATACTTGTTTCTATTTACAAAACCTCGTTAGCCTTTCGAGTCTACCTGTGCATAAATAATATCACTAGAACCCAATTTGAGCATTTAAACCTTTTCATTGGTCAACTCATTACAAACTTTTGCCCTTTTGAAAAATAATTCCCTCTCTTGAACCCGTCCCTCTTTGAACATTGAGAATTAGGCTAAAAGCCTAAGTTGGGGGTGGTGTCGAAGTAGAGGTTGGTAAGGTTGCATGGTGAGTTTAGGACCACATGCCTCAAAAGTGTTTGTGTACAGTATTCAAGCTCCAAAAAACAAATGAAATGAAAATGAAAAATAGAATGGAGAAAATACATGTATGTAAATAGAGTATGGAGTCTTGAATAAATATTAGAAGAGGTAGATGAGGTAGTTCTATATTGGGAACTAAATGAAAGTGAGGCTATGGGGGTTTGAAAAGGAGCAAAATGCAAAAGAATGAAAAAATGTGAGTAGTGTTCAAAGAGGGTGAAGTCACTTGTACCCAAATGTTTATCCAACCCTTCCCTAAACCTGCATTACAAGATAAAAAGCCCTTATGAGACCTCCAACCGAACACTCTTGAATAAGCGGTGAATTAAAATAAGGGCAAGCCTATCGTATGACATGTAGTAACACTTGAAATTCTTTCTGAGAGAGTGTGTTTGTAAATGGTCCCTTTTTGTCGTCCTTGTAAATATTATGATTTTGGGACCTTCCTTCTAGTGAGGGTACATGAACTGTGGAATTGAACAGAAGTTGAGTTTTTGAGTCAAATGAAATTGCACTCGGCTGAGGGTAACATTTTGTCGCATTGCCTGAGGCTCAAGGTTCACAGGTTGATTAATTTTCCTTGTATATACTATAAATTCAAAAAGGGGTACAACAATTGTAAACACATGTTTGAAGAACTAGCAATGAACACCACCTTTAGTCATTATTGAATCGTGTCTTGTAAATAGAGGCTAGATTACGCTAAATATGTTTTAGTTTCTTGAGGACAAGCAATAGTTTAAGTTGGCGGTGTTGATGTGCCAGAGAATTTCGGCACATTTCAATACTAATTGCTTAGATTCTAGCTTGTTTTAATGCAATTATAACCGGTACTTATGTAAATTTGTTGTTTTTACAGTACAATACGAAGGGGAGCCCAAGGACACGAAAATGGAATCAAAAGGATAAGAAAAGAGATAAATATTGCACAGGCACTGGTCTGCGGTCCACTATGCGATCGCAGATCAGACATGCGGACCGTAGAAGTGTGCCACAAAATCGCACAATGAGGCAGAGTCCTGAGCTAAAAATCAAGTCAAGAATGCGGTACACTATGCGACCGCAGAAATAACATGCGGACCGCATAATGCACCGCAAACCAAACATGAAGACAACTGAAGGTCAAAAACTATGATGCAATCTGCGGTCGCAGAACTCAAATGCTGACCGCAGAACCGAAATGCGAAGGTGACCTGAAGACTAGGGTTTCACTCTGCGGTAGCGATGCTCGGAATGCAGACCGCATACTTGCTCTGCGATAAGAATGCGGTCGCAGACGTGACACTGAAAGGGCAATTTTGTCCATTTTCGGTCCCGATTTTCACCCCACTATAAATAGTTTTATGATGCCCTTGTGGGCTCAGCTTGTCTAACTTTAGAGCTACAGTCCAAGACATAAATATTCCTTCTTTTTGGAATCTTTTGGGTGAAGATTCTCTTCTTTGTGAGCATTTATGACATTAAATATTGGTTGGTTTTAGTATTTTACCATGTGTAGCTAATTTTAAATACTAAGGTTGTGGGCCCTAAATGGGTGTTATGTTAATGGGTATTTAACATTGAATATATGTATAATGGTTGGTTGATATGTATTTACTTCTTATTTTTCATTTATTGTTGGTAGTTGCAAGATTAACAAAAGCCATTACATTCTAGCTTTGCTTGGGAAAGAGGGGTAGAACTTGGTAGAAGTAAATATCAATGACTCAAAGCTTTAAACCTTATTTAATAAAATCGCTTAGGGATAAGTGGGTTTTAATTGGCATTTATTGATGATTCTTAATTGCAACTCTTTTACATTTGGGAAAATTATAAAGGGAAAATACTACTCATTTATTGGGAGATAATGGGTAGTAACTTAGACATCATTTGCATATCATAAGAACCTTCCATTAGAAATATATCATATTCACACCTGTAAATATTACATTTCATTTAAGGGGACATAACCTTGGTTGTTTTAATCCAATTGTTCACTCGTTAAATTCTACAATTAGTTGTTACTTCAAAACAAACACTTTACATTCTCTTGTCAATATGAATAATTTTCTGTTACTCTCAATCGAATAGAGATAGAACTTTAGTCAAGCAACACACTGAACAAGTAACCTTTTTACACCTATTCCCTGTGGGATTCGACCCCAACATTGTTGGGTTATTATATTTGACACCGACCGCCTTACACTCATTATTAAAGTGTAATTTGAGCGTATCATCACTCCGTTTGAAAACTGTTGAAAGATGTTTTAAATGGTTTTACTGAAACTTGATTTAAATGAGTTGAGTTAATTCAAAATCCTGAATTTATAAGCATGTTGTATTCTACTGAGATTTCATGATATGAAGTGTATATGATTTATTGCTCGTCACTACTGCTCAGTCTTTATTTACCTTTATTATTTACTGAGTTGACATAGTCACATTACTCCCTGCACATTGTGTGCAGATCCAGGGGTTGCTGGACGTGCTAGTGAGTGTTGTTTTCATCCGTCGCGATCTGCTGGAGTTAGCAAGGTAGTTGCATGGCGATCGCAGCCCTGCTCTTCTCCCTCTTATCTTCCTATAGATGTCATTAGTTGGTTTCCAGATTGTACTAGTCTTAGTATTATCGGACAGTTCTTAGTAGACGCTCATGACTAGTAACACCCCGATGTCGGGATTTTCTTTCCGCACTTTGCTATTCAGATTTATCTTATAAAGTTTTATTGTTAAAATAGCTTGAAGTAATCTTTAAATTGAAATCGGGTTGTTTTGGTAAAAGAGTCAGCTTGCCTAGTTCTACGATAGGCGCAGTCACGACATGGTAGATTTGGATCGTGACACGTGGCTTATTTAATGTGCTTGTATATTTATAGCTTTTGATCATACTTCACCAATTTAATTAATAACAAACACTTCACAAAATTACATACTTAGTCTCTATTTAAAATCTTTTAGTTCAATTTTTATATGTTAATTCCTCTCGAAATAATACTCAGTTATGTAGAGATTTCGAATTTGTCTAACTTTTCATATGACAAAATCTTAAACAACAATTGCAACAAATAAATAAAGAACTAATTATAAGATGAAGATATTATTATCAGTGCGTTATGAACAATTAGTACACTGGCCATTCTTATTCCTCTCCATCTGCTTCTTTTATGAAACATGGTGGTCGATGCAGAATGTATATAAATGAATAAAACCAGGAAATAAATATCCTATGAGAAAAAAAATGAAACAATAAATCCTATATTATATTGCACAGTACTGTCAGTTAATATTATATTTGCATGTCAATTTTTGTGGTTCTGCTGGATACCTACTATTTCCAATTAGCATAAGTGTCGGGTAAGTCTGTCGACCAAAGCTCTAGCAGATGAAAAAGAATCACTTAATGCGTTTTGTCTCTGCTGTGGATACTCGTTATTGGAAGTAGGAAGTGAAGGAGGATGAGAAATTTCTTTACGAGCTGCAAAGTTCCTTTCTAATACCTGACTTGTCATGTCTGTAAAAGAGTTAGTGCTAGGATTTGATCTAGGAGGACAAACTGGATGCCATTGTAGAGATGGTAACAGAAGATATTGTCCATTTTCCTTACTCCAAAGTCCAAACACCTTCTTCTTTTTCTTCACGTTTAAGAATTCTTGTTGCTTTACTTGAATCAAAGCTTAGGAACAAAAAGAGAAACATGATTATACAACAAGAAGTAGCAAAAATGTTATTTTGTGTTGCCATATTGATTTAATTTGTTCAATAATTATAAGCTGGAAAATGGAGGAGCTAGTAGTACTATATGAATTTTTGTAATGAAAATATAATGAGGTTTTTGTGTATTTATAGCCCTTTTCTAACGTGTCTGCGACTTTTGATTCATTCACAAATTGTTATATTCAATTTCATGGTATGGTTTTGACTATTGACTGCTTGGCGCCACAAAGACATTCAGTAATAAAACTAGTCAAGAAGACTGAAAAAAACCCTCGTAGTTTTAATCACAAAGTACACCACGATATGCTACGGTTCCTTTTTTTCTTTTATAAAAAAAAATTAATCCTGGTGTTCGGACCAATTTATGAGTATTTCGATTAATTTTACAAAATATCTGTTACTTCCCACCAGCACAGATACCAGATAACTTTCTCTACCAAATCATAAATAAATGGGAAGAAAATACCTAAATATTTTTGCCTCCACTAAAAAATTACGTTTCTCATGATTTATTTAAACAAGAAAAAGAGAAGTGAAATTAAAGGGAACCAAAAAAAGGTGGCAATAATTCTACTTAAGGTTTTTCACTCTTACAATCTCTGCATCTTGAAAAATAATTTGTTGTTTCATTGTCGACAAGCTCTCAATAAAACAACTGTAGACTTTTACTTGAATAAACATTTTTAATTTTGATCTATGACCTTGTGAGAATAATTAAACTGTTAGTGGTTAGTACTGTAGCTAGCAATTAGTGTTAGTTTGTTAATAGGAGTTAGTTATAACTAACACGTGGATATTAGTTGTTAGTGAGGAGGCTAAGTTAATGTGTACTAAAATCATTTTCAGTCTAATACATATGCAGAAATTCTCTCTCTAGAACCTTCTCCTATCTCGTTGGGCAGCTAGCCCTAATTCTCCGTTGTTGCTCACTGATTCAAGCTCTAGCACTGTGAAGTTCACATGGTATCAGAGCGGGTGATGATCCTGCTTATCGAAACTATTGTGTAGCTAAAGGTGTACTCTAATTCGTTTTTTATTTTAAAAATTCTTCGTCAATTTTGTTGAAATTCTTCAGAATGAGTACCTCAAAAATCGATCACACTCATCCACTGTATGTTCATCCTTTCGACACTCCTGGATCTGTGTTAATTCATGTTCAGCTCACGGGAGCAGAGAATTATGGATTATGGAGGCGGTCGATGCGAATTGCTCTTCAAGCTAAGAGGAAATTGGGATTTGTCACTGGTACCTGTAAGAAGGAGTCATTTGACATAGAATTGCATGAGGTTTGGGAGTCTTGCAATGCAATTGTGCTCTCATGGATCATGAACAATGTGTCTCAAGACCTGCTTAGCTGTAACGATCCGACCGGTCGTTTTTCTTTTAGAATCCCGTTCTCCCAAATTAAAATTTTCTTTGCTTGCTTTAACTAATTTATGACCTGCGGGGATAGCTGGTTCGAGATTTGGAAGAGTTTGGATTGAAATATACACATTTGACTCCTTAGGATTTTCTTAAAAGGCTAAGTTTGACTTTGGTCAATATTTTGAGAAAACGGACCCGAATTCGTATTTTGACAGTTTCGGAGGGTCCGCAAGAAAATATGAAACCCGGGCGTATGTCCGGAATCGAATTCCGAGGTCCCTAGTCTGAGTAATAAATTTTTATTAAAAATTGTTAAACTGAAATTCTATGGATTTAAAGAAACTAATTAATGATTGATCACGTTGGTATCGGGCTCGTATGTTGGTTCCGAAGTCCTGTGCAGGTCCAATATAACATTTAAGACTTGCCCGCAAAATTTGGTGTCAATCCGAGTAGTTTAAGGGCGTTTTGGCCCGTTAGAAGAAAATTAAGAACTTGAAGTTCATAAATTTGATTCAATTTGTTTTAGGGGGTGATTCTTAGATTTAGTGTTCTTTCGGGCGTTCCGAAGGCTTGAATAGGTCTGTTTCATGATTTCAGACTTGTCGATATGTTCGGGCGGGGCCTGGGAGCCCCGGGCGTCAATCGGATGAGGCTCGAGTGAAGTTGAAATTTTTTAGAAGTGCTGAAGCTGCTGCTTCTGTCATAACTGCACCTGCGGTTGGTGGACCGTAGGTGCGAGACCGCAGATGTGGTCCATTTATCGCAGATGCGGCCCAGGGAAGGCCAGGCCAAACCGCAAAAGCGATTCCAAGGCCACAGAAGCGGTCCCAGCCTTTTTGGCCAACGTCCGTAGATGCGGTCACTTTCTCACAGATGCGGGACCGAAGATGCGGTCCCATGACCGCAGATGCGAAAATCGCTGAAGCAGTGAGCTCATTTATTACGGGTTCTACGTCCATTTTTGCCATATTTCACTCATCCATTGGGCGATTTTAGAGCTTTTGAGAGAAGACTTTCACCTAGCATCTTGAGGTAAGTTTGTTCTACCTACTTCTAGTTTAATACTTATGTATTAGGTAGATTAAACACTAGTATAAAGGTAAAATCATGGGGTTAGAGCAAAACCCTAGGGTTTTGATAAGAGTTGAATTTGACCACGAAATTTGTTATGCAATGAATTAGAAATCATATATTATTGATCTTTGGGTTATGAAGAACAACTTCCCTTGAAAAATTTCGGAATCTGGGCACGTGGGCTCGGGGTCGAATTTTAGAAAATTTGTGTAAGGGTAGGAAATTGATTAAATAGTTACAATATGATCTTGTAAGCTTGTATTGACAAGTTCCTACCTCGTTTAACTAGTTTTGAATCGTTCAGCTCCAAATTGAGGGTTCGACCTCATTCTTGGTATTGGAAGTGCACTTTGGAGCGAGGTGAGTCTCCTATCTAACCTTGTAAGACGGAATTGTCCTCATAGGTAATGTAATCTAATAATTTGTCATTAACTGCGGGGGCTACGTACGCACTAGGTGACGAGAGTCCGTACGTAGCTACTATTGTGCTAAGTCCGGGTAGTTTAGGACCCAAAAATATACTTTACGTGGTGTCTTTGCAACTTTATGTTTAATTTAGATTTGTTTAATCGTGGAGATTGTGATAAATGTGATTAATTAAGAGGAACATGACCATTCTTGGTTGTTAAAAGAGAAGATGATAATTCAATGAGCAATTTCTCTCCAGTTATATGTCGTTGTCTGTCTATTGATGTGTTTAATTACATGTGACCGCGTCGCATGGTAGATTCGCGAGCGGGATAATAGATACATCTATGGTTCGTGTCGCTCGACCATCGGTAGTGCACAATTTACTTTATGTTGGATCGGGTCATACGATCTCGGCACTATTTGCGCCTGCTTTATACAGAATTTCTATGATTTAGATTATTAATTGCCCTGAAATTAAATTGTCAGTGGTGACATTACTTAGGAGAGAACCTGTTAGTTCTTGCTACATACTGCTATTTGATTACTTTTTATATCTCATATTATTTGATCCTAGTAAGTGTCAAGTCGACTTATCGTCTCTGCTTCTTCGAGATTAGACAGGATACTTACTGGGTACATATTATTTATGTACTCATACTACACTTCTGTACTTAATTGTACAGGGTCTGAGGCAGGTACATCTGGCTATCAGTCTGGTGCATATCACTGAGTCTATCCCGGGACTTCCACAGTGAGCTGCTCCCCTTATGTGTTGTTCAGCAGCTTGATTGAGTTTCTCTTATTTATTTTTGCTGTCTATTCCATTTCGGATAGTAGGATAGGATTGTACTTTTGTATATTCTACTAATTGCCCGTAACTTCTGACACCAGGTCTTGGCACACACTTTAGTAGATTATTCTTTTGGGAATTGTATAATTATTTTTGGGTACCTTAATGGTTATTACTTGTTTTTTATTTTTAACTTAATTTAAGGGATTTCTAAAACTAATTGGCAAAAAGGTAAAAAGGAGAACTTATTTATAATTCCGTATTGGCTTGCCCGGTAATGGTGTTGGGCGCCATCACAACCCATTATGAAAATGGGTCATGACATTAGCAGAATCGTCTATACATCAAGTGCGCATCTTGTTTGGGAGGATCTCAGGGAGAGATTTGGTAGGGTGAGTCAAGTGCGTATATTTCAGTTACACAGAGAAATTGCGACCATTACACATGGGAAAGATTCTGTCTCAGCGTATTTCACAAAGCTTAAGGAACTTTGGGCTGAGTTTGACACAATGGTGCCTTCACCAAATTGTGGTTGCCCAAAGTCGAAGGAACATGTTGACAATTTCCTTCAGCTGAGACTAATGTAGTTTTTATGTGGTCTTAATGAATCCTATGACACGCAAGGAGACAAATACCAGTTAAGTCAACAGAACCTACTCTCAACCAGGCTTATGCCATGATAACTGAGTATGATAGTCAAAGTTTTTCTTCAGGAGTGAAGGGGGAACCATTAGCTATGCAAGCAGGAAGAGGTCAACCTTACAAAAGAAAAAGGCCTTTCATGAAGTGTGACTATTGTGGGCTAAAGGGACACCTGAAAGAAAACTGTTACAAGTTTATAGGATATCCATCAGACTTAAAGAATAAGAAGAAATTTGTAGCAAACAATGTGATGAGGAATTCTGGGGGAGAGAATGTAGTGGAAGGTAGTGCTAGAATTTTGCAGGAAAAGCCTTATTTTACAGAAAAGCAATATAAGAAGATGTTGAATTTGCTGAACAAAGAAAATGAAGGTGAAGATCAACATCATGCAAACATGGAAGGTATTGTAACCTCTCTTTTGACCAATGTAGGCAGAACTGAGTAGATAATTGATTCAGGAGCCTCACATCATATTAGTGGCAGTCTAGATGTACTAAGTCACAAATATAAGTTAGTTGCTTGTCATGATGAACAAGTTCATTTTCTCACTGGGGAAAAGGAAAGTATAACTCACATAGGAACTGCAAAATTTCTCACAGATATGGAACTTAATAATGTACTATTTGTTCCTAAATTCAGATTTAACCTACTATCAGTCTCCAAATTAACCATGGCTCTCTCTTGCTCTGTGAATTTTTTTCCTGATTTTTGCATATTTCAAGACCTTTACAGTGGCAAAGTAAGGGGGATTAGTAGAGAGAGAGGTGGCCTACATATGGTGAAGGACGATTTCATTACAATAAAGGAAGTTGTATGCAATATAGCAGTGCAGATGAATATTGAAGATAGAAGCCTATGGCATAGGAGGCTAGGACATGCTTCTGTTAGTACTATAAAGAATATAGAATTTCTTCGTAATAAGACTGTTGATATGTCTGTAAAAAATGACTGTTATGTGTGTCCATTAGCTAAGAAAAGTAGATTGGTATTTCCTAGTAGTAAATCTAGAAGTTCAAGTCCTTTGACCTCTCTTGCACATGGATGTTTGGGGACCTTATAAATATCCTAATCATGATATAAAATACTTGTTTTTGACTATTGTTGATGATAATTCAAGGTATACTTGGATTTAATTACTTCAGTTGAAAAGTGATGTCATAGTAGTTGTGAAAAAATTTCTATCAATGTCGCAGACACAATATGCAAATGCTGTAAAGGTAATTAGAATTGACAATGAAACTGAATTCTTTAACAAACATATGAGTGAGTTGTTTGAAGGCTATGAGATTATTCACCAAAGCAGTTGTGTCTATACTCCACAACAAAATGGAATAGTGGAGATATAGCAGGCACATTCTTGACACAGTTAGAGCCTTGAAATTTCAAGCGAATTTACCTACAAGATTTTGGGGAGAATATGTGGAGACTGCACCTTATGTGACAAATCGATTGCCTACTGATCTATTAAAAGGAAGAAAACCATTTGAATTGTTAGAAGGCAAAACACCTTTGCTGGATCATCTTAAGGTCTTTGGTTGTCTATGTTATAAAACCAACTTGGTTAAAGAGGTCAAGTTTGATCCTAGGGCCAAGACTTTGTTTTTTCTTGGGTATTCAGAGACTAAAAAGGGATACAAACTGATGGATTTATCCACTAAATTTTTCTTTGTTTGAATGGCTGTTGTATTTAATGAACACATATTTCCATTTGTATAGGGTTCTACCAAATCTGCACCAATCAAGGCACCATTCCTTGTTACTGACAGGGGGAGAGTGATAACATGCTCTCATGAACACGTGAAAGATGCTGAACATGTCACTCCAAACCATGATGCTGCTAATCATATTGCTAATGAAGCTGCTGATCATGAAATTACTATGATGGATGATAATGCTGATGTTGTTGCTAAAGCTACTGATGGTGCACAGCACACTAATGGGATAGCAGAACAGGCTGATGCTGAAACTGAAGACATTGCAGAAAAGATAGATGATTAGACTGTTACTGAGATGAATACTATTGATGACTTTATAAGACATGATTTACCTATAACAAGGAGGAAGTCAGAAAGGACAACCAAAGAGCCATTATGGCTACATAACTGTCACAAAGAAGAAGGCTAATGGAGTTCTATATCCTTTATCAGACTACCTCTCATATGATAGTCTCTCTGCAAGTTGCAGAAGCATGTTATCCAAGATTTCAGCAATAACAGAACCATAAAGCTTTGCAGAAGAATCAAAGGATAGAAAGTGGATTGAAGCAATGGATTTAGAGATAAAGGTATTGAAAGATAACAGCACATTGGAGGTTGTTGACCTACCAAGAGGCAAAAATGCTATTGGATCCAAATAGGTGTACAAAATCAAATATTAGGCTAATGGAGACATTGAGGACTGCCATTGAACTTGCAGCATCAAAAGGGTGGAACTTGTACCAAATGGATGTAAATAATGCATTCCTACGTGATTAGTATGAAAAGGTTCATATGTAGTTGCCTAAAGGTTTTAGAAGACGGGGGGAGACCAAATTGTGAAAGTTGACAAAGTCATTATATGGGCTAAAATAGGCTTTGAGGCAATTGAACATAAAGTTCACTAAAGCGCTACTCAAGGCTGGATACCAACACAACCTATATGACTATTCATTGTTTACTAAGAGGAAAGAAGATGCCTTTGTAGCAATCCTAATATATGTTGATGATTTATTGATTACAAGAAACAATGAGGATTTCATTCAAGAGACGAAGGATGTGCTACATCAGGAGTTTAAGGTCAAAGACCTTGCACAACTGCAATATTTTCTGGGAATAGAAGTGCTGAGATCAAATAAAGGCATACTGTTAAATCAGTGGAAGTATGCACTCCAATTGATCTCTGACTTAGGACTGAGAGAAAGCAAGCCAATCTCAACACAGCTGGATTCGTACAAAAAATTCAACACCGTGGAATATGACAAGCAAGTAGGGAGCATATTGACTTATACAGTTTTTAGGATGTATCAGCATATCAGAGATTGATAGGAAGGTTGATATATTTGACAATAACAAGACCAGACATCAACTTTGTAGTCCAAACACTGAGTCAATTTATGTAATCACCAAAGAAGTCACATCAGGAAGGAGCAACTAGAGTAGTAAGGTACATCAAACAAGCACCAGGAATGGGGATCCTAATGAGCAACAAAGAAGAAGAGGAGTTAACATGTTTTTGTGATGCAGATTGGGCAGCTTTCCCAAATACTAAAAGATCTATCACATGGTTTCTAGTAAAGTTTGGGGAATCTTTGATATCCTGGAAGTCCAAAAAGCAGCAGACAGTATCAAGAAGTTCTGCAGAAGCAGAGTATAGAAGCCTAGCTAGAGCAACAACAGAGATCATCTGGCTGTTAGGACTATTTGCAAAATTAAAGATCCCTATCAGACAACCAGTTATGTTGCTTTGTGACAACAAGGCATCACTTCAAATTGCAGCAAATCCCATCTTTCACGAGAGGACAAAGCATATTGAGATCGATTGCCATTTTTTCTGGGACAAGATAAAAAGAAGGGAAGATCACAACACAATACATTGGAACTAAAGAACAACAAGCATACCTGCTGCCCAAAGGATTGGGAAGAAACCAACATGATTATTTACTTGGCAAGCTAGGAGTGCTTAACATTTTGCACCTCCAGCTTGAAGGGGAGTGTGAGAATAACTAAACTTTTAGTGGTTAGTACTATAGTTAGTAGTGTGCTGTAGTTAGCAGTTAGTGTTAGTTTGTTAATAGGAGTTAGTTATAACTAAAACGTCGATATTAGTTTTAAGCGAGGAGGTTAAGTTTGTAGGTGTATATATACACATGTAAGATTATTTTAACAGTGTAATAAAATCATTTTCAGTCTAGTACATATGCAGAAGTTCCCTCTCTAGAACCTTCTCCTTTCTCGTTGGGCAGCTGGCCCTAACTCTCCATTGTTGCTCACTGATTCAAGCTCGAGCACAGTGAAGTTCACAAACCTCAACGTTACGATAGTTAGAGTCAGTTATATGAATCTACATATCGTGAAGCAGACTAAAAGAGAACTCTAACATCATTGAACAAACCTTCATGACTAAAGTTTTAACAGTGATTAAGCCTTCATGACTAACGTTTTAACTTTTAATCATAACTAGTTGGTATTACCTAAATGGAATTATTGCTTCTATATTGAGTTTTATATTTTCTCTAAATCTACGTGAATTTCAAAATACTGTTATTTTTTCAAGACAATTTCTTCTTATGTAGTTTTAAGTGTACCTATTTCCCTTCTAACACATTTTTTAAGATGGTGATGTATGGCTGAATCAGCTTGGTCACACCTTAACTATTCTACCGACTACCCTGCTATTTCTCATTTACCATACACAACTACACAAGTTCATGCATATAGGAAAATTGCAACAAATAAATGAAGAACTAATTATAAGATAAAGATATTATTAATTATCAGTGCGTTATGAACAATTAGTACATTTGGCCATTCTTATTCCTCTCCATCTGCTTCTTTTGTAAAGCATGATGGGCGATACAGAATGTATACAAAAAACAATGAAATAAATATCCTATGAGAAAAAAAATGAAATAAGTATCCTATATTATATTGCACAATAATGTCAGTTAATATTATTTTTTCATGCCAATTTTTGCGGTTCTGCTGGATACCTACTATTTCCAATTAGCATAAGTGTGGGGTAAGTCTACCGACCAAGGCTCTAGCAGATGAAAAAAATTCACCTAATACTTTTAGTTTTTGTTGTGGATACTCGTTATTGGAAAGATGAAGTAGAGGAGGATGAGAAATTTCTTTACGACCTGCAAAGTTTCTTTCTGATATCTGACTTGTCACGGCCGTAAAAGAGTTGGTGCCAGGGTTTGATATGGGAGGACGAACTGGACGCCCTTGTAGAGATGGCAACAGAAGATATTGTCCATTTTCCTTCCAAACACCTTCTTCTTTTTCTTCATGTTTAAGAGTTCTTGTTGCTTCACTTGTTTGAAAGCTTAGGAACAAAAAGAGAAACAAGATTATACAACAAGAAGTATCAAAAATGTTATTTTGTGTTGCCATGTTGATTTAATTTGTTCAATAATTATAAGCTGGAAAATGGAGGAGCTAGTAGTACTATATGAATTTTTGTAATGAAAATATAATGAGGTTTTTGTGTATTTATAGCCCTTTTCAAACGTGTTGCTGCGACTTTGATTCATTCACAAATTGCTATTTTCAATTTCATGGTATGGTTTTGACTATTGACAGCTTGGCGCGACAAAGACATTCAGAAATAGAACTAGTCAAGAAGACTGAAAGAAAACCCTCGTAATTTTAATCACAAAGTACACCACGATATGCTACGGTTCCTTTTTTCTATTGTTTTTTAAAAAAATTTAATCCTAGTTTTTGGACCAATTTACGAGTATCTCAATTAATTTTACAAAATATCTGTTATCTTCCACCAACACAAATACCAGATAACTCTCTCTACAAAATCATAAATAAATGGGAAGAAAATACCTAAATATTTTTTCCTCCAATAAAAAATTATGTTTCTCATGATTTCTTTAAACAAGGAAAAAAGAAGTGAAATTGAAGAGAATAGAAAAAAGGTGGCAATAATTTACTTAAGGTGTTTCACTCTTACAATCTCTGCAGCTTGAAAAATATTTTTTTTGTTTCACTGTCGACAAGCTCTCAATAAGACAAATGTAGGCTTTTACTTAAATAAACATTTTTAATTTTGATCTAAGACTTCAATGTTACGATAGTTAGAGTCAGTTATATGAATCTACATATCGCTAAGCAGACTAAAAGAGAAATCTAACAACAATGAACTAATCGTCTTTACTTTTAATCATAACAGGTTGGTATTACCTATATGGAATTTTTGCTCCCATATTGCGTTTTATATTTTCTCAAAAGATTGTTGTTTTTTCAAGATAATTTCTTCTTATGTAATTTTAGGTCTACCTATTTCCCTTCTAGCACATTTTTTTTGACGGTGATATATAGTTGTACTAACTTGCTCACATCTTAACTATCTGCTATGTCTCGTGCACCATATTAACATAACTACACAAGTTTTAGATAAATCTGCCCACCAAAATTCATACCGAGAGGAATATAAGTTAATTAACATTCTTCTCCTTGTTTGGAATAAACAATTTTTATGACCTTAATAAAAATTAAAATAATAATAAGCCATAAAACAGGAAGGTCCACCGAAACCTATTTTTTAATTAAGTTTTATCCCATTGCTTTACTTCTTTCACGTCAATTCAATATTTTAAAGAATTTCAAGACACTTCCTTTCTTGGACAGGGACAAAGCTAGAATATTCGGTATATGAGTTTGGTATTTTTAGTCTAAATTTTATATTTGTATTAGCAAATTCACTAAATATGCACAAAAACTATAAAGTAGTAGAATAAGATACGAGAGAGTCATACCTTTAGAACAAAAAAGATTTTGATTATGGGAGATAGAGCTCTAGAAGTGAAGTTCGAAACAGTAGGGGTATGTAAAGGAAACCGGCAAATCGTACCAACCCAATAATCCGAGTCAAACCGAGAGAAAAAAATCCGATTATGGTTTGGTTTGATTTGGTTTGGTGTTGGAAAAAAAACTCGAACATACTTGGTTTGGTTTGGTTTTAACTAAAGAAAGTCAAACCGAAACCAAACCAACCCGACATTACATATATAGAAATTTTAGATATATTTAATATATATAAATATACTCATTGTGATGTAATTTATAAATATTTCTTAAAAAATTTAATAATTTTATCTTTGAAGGTATTATTTCAATGTTGGACTTAGAACTTTTGAATGTTCCAATAAGTTTTATAGCTATTAACATTAGTAAATTAAATAACACTAACAAAAGCGCAAACCAAAATCAAATCAATACTAATGCTAACAAAAAATATTCAATTCAATACTATGAACGAGAATGTATTGAATATCTATTTTATGTTTTGCAATAATTTAGATAAATATAACCTATTTTTATTTTTTCTGTTATGTAATTAATACTCCCTTATTAGTCTACTTATTTTAGCATGACTTAGTACTTTTAGATTATGTTTACTTTTATTATGGTTTTTTAATTAGTAATATTTATTTTATATAATTTTATTGTCTTTATTGTTGAATATTTTAGGATAATGCCATGACACATCTCATATTTTATATTATTATGTTAGAAAATACTTTATATAGTTGTATCTTATTAAGGTTAAAGAAATATTTTAAGCACAATTTGTATGTTTTGTTCTACGAAGATTTTACCGAAAAAAATCCCGAAAAACCCGAATAACAAGAAAACTCGAGAAAAATCGAGAGTGAAAAACCCGAATTTTATTAGTTTGGTTTGGTCTTTATATTTAATAACCCGACACAATTAGTTTGATTTGGTAATTGAAAAATCTGAATTAACCCGACCTATGTACACCCCTATCAAATAATATTCATTTTCTGCCACTGAGAAATTAAATTGAGAATTCAATCTAAATTTGATATCACTATCCTAGAATTTAGAACTCGTAAACTTTAAATTATGATTATGCCCTGCCGTCACATGCAATGTTCATTTGATCAGTGTCGATAACAGACTTTGAAATGACATATGGTTGATATGGAATGAGTAAAAGTACACTTTTAATTTGTTTGATTAAAGAGGGAATCTCTTCCAATAGAATTTCAAACTTGAAATTCTTTGAAATGACATATGGTCGAGTATGATTTGATATAGTTTCAAAATTTTAAGTTGGAGCCTCATATCGTGCCACCTTGGTAGCACAAACATGTACCAGCGATGTACGAAGCATAGTCAAAAACTATGTACCAGCGATGTACGAATCATAGTAAAAAACTATCAATAATTGTAAAGTTTAGATATTGTACCCACATGAATTTGTAATTAACTATCAACTAAATTAAACCAAATAATTAATCTAGAGTAACAAATTAAGAGATTAAAGAAAATAAGTTGGTGAAATTAGACACGAATTCAATGTGAGTGAATATTCTAGAGATATGGGTTAGCTAACAATCCCGTTGAATTTTCCACTTAAATCATCTAACTAATTTATCTAGTTTATTGGTTGACAGGGTTAATGTTACTCGTAGCCTTCTCCCAAAGTACAACTCGCCAATTCAAGATAACCTAACGCCTATATTCCTATGGAATTAGGATTAAGAAGAATACATTTATAATTTCTGAATAATAACCAAGCAAGGCGATTAGGTATATTCCTATCCTAACCGCAAATTCGTCCCCCTCCCACCCCAGAGTTAAGATCTTGTTCTACTCAATCTTATATGCAATATAGAATTCCCTCTCCCGAGTTCAATCCTAAATTCGTAGATAGTATTCAATTGGTTATCAAGCAATCAAATAATTAAGCGCAAGATTGAATAAATAAACCAATATGATAAAATAATAAAAACAATTCAAGCTTCAAACTACAACACTCATGTAGTACCCAAAACTCTAGAACTAAGAAACTATGAAATTAAAGAAAGAGAAGAGAAGAAAAATTAGTTAGAACGCTCCTCCAAGCGTGGTGTGTGTTGCCCCACGTGAATTCTCCTTAAAAGTATGTTCTATCCTCTCCAAATTAGGTTTAGGATCCCTTTTATACGAGTTGGGATCGTATAGGGCCGAAATAACTTTTTTTTCCGAATGAACTAGAAAAACCCCCGTAAAACAGCGTCCAGGCCAACGCCAAGCGCTGATCCTGTCGCTAAAGGCAGAATATTTTTACGTTCGAATTCCTTCCTTAATTTCAATTCTCTTCTTTGTATTTGTTGTTTATTAAGTATGTAATCATGAGGATAATGATGATGTCCTCTTTTTTTGTCGCATTTCTTTTTTCCTTTTTTTTTCTTTCATATTTTATTTAATTTTATTCCAAATCTCTTCGTCTTCACACCGCTTTATTCTTACACAGTTAAAATATAATATTAAGCACAAAATAATATAACTAATACTCAAATGACGATTAAAAGTACTAGAACATGAGGCAACAATGAAAAAATATATGCGTTTTTTGGCCAAACATCAACACCCCACACTTCGAATCTTGCTCGTCCTCGAGTAAACATTAAAACCACTCTCAATAAATCAAGCCTAGAAACACCATCACTTTGGCAGATACTAACAATTACGCCCTATGGTGTCACGATCCAGATTTTCCACCGTCGGGATCGTGATAGAGCCTACTCGTGGTAGCTAGGCAAGCCTACTCAATTACCTTTCCATTACTAAAAAATTATTTCAGCATTTTTTAGCATCAATAAAGAACATGAAATTAATAAGAACAATAGCGGAAGTCTGATTTATAAATACTAATCAAAACGCACTTGTCAATAGTAGTCTCTACCCAAGATTTGGTGTCACATTACTCACGAACTACTAAGAATATACTAAATACAAAGGTCTGAAAGAAACACATAAGCTGTATGTCTTGAAAAGAAGGAGGCAACAGTCTGAAAGAGAACATAAAAAAGAGACGCCGGGCCTGCGGACGCCTGCAAGGCTACCTCAGTCTCGTAAAAATGAAAACCTGCTCTCGCACTACTGCTGCTGCTGCTCCTCAAAACCTGGACCTTTGCAAAAATGCACAGAAGTGTAGCACCAGCACAACCGACCCATGTGCTGGTAAGTGTCTAGCCTAACCCCGGCGAAGTAGTGACGAGGCTAGACTGGACACCACATAAATCTGTGCAGTTATAAATATATAGCGGAAAATCGAATACAATGCAATTAACAACATGGGAGGAGGAAACATGCTTTGGGGAGATACAATATCAACAGTAATCCCAAGTAACAAACTAGAACAGCTTAAATTTACAATGAACAAGGAATCAATACATCAATACAAACACATGGTATCAGTAACTGTTGCGGCGTACAACCCGCTCCACAATTATCACTGTTGCGGCGTGCAACCCGCTCCACAAATATCACTGTTCCGGCGTGCAACCCGACCCATACCATTTATCAGGTATCACTGTTGCGGCGCGCAACCCCATCCTCAATATTATTATTGCAGCGTGCAACCCGCTCCTCAACCAAACATTTGACAAAAATCCCGGCAAGGGAGAGAACCGAACAAATTCAACCAAATGTCCCGACAAGAGAATAATCAACACGCTTTCTCTTTCTTACTTTTCTTATCTGATAATTCACTTTACCCTTTTTGAGCCAATGCTCCAAAGAATCAAATGATCCTATTACCGTTCACATGTTATTCACAACATATAGTAATTCTCCAATAGATATGAAGTTCACAACCAATTCATGATAATCACATTATAAGGACTCACGGTCGTGCTAGACACCAATGTATAGATACTCGTCACCATAACTATACATCGTACTCGATTACATAGCAATTAGCAACAAGACTCAACTCATATTCCCTCAAGCGAGGGTTAAACCAAATACTTATCTCAAAACATTGAAATCCACTTAATCCTCAACTATAGCTTTACCTCGCAGTTCCACCTCCAATTCGCTCGAATCTAATCACAAATTGTTCAATTACTTTAATAAACACTATATGAGTCAATTTGAATACATAAAAATGATTTTCCCAAGTTTTTTCCAAAAATTCCAAAAATGCCCCCGGGCCCACCTGGTTAAAACCCGAGGTTCGAACCAAAACCCGATTACCCATTCCTACACGAACTCAAATATATAATTTGTTTTGAAATCGGACCTCAAATCGATGTCCAACTCCCCAATTTATGGAAAACCTAGGTTCTACCCAAAAACCCCAATTTCACCCATGAAAATCCTTGATTTCAAGTGGAAAACATGTTTAATGATATTAAAGATTGAAAGAATCGAGTAAAAAATCAACTTACAAGTGATTTGGGATGAAGTTTGCTCTTGAAAAAATCGCCTATGGTGTTTGGGTTTTGAAAGAATGGTGAAAAGTGATGAAAATTCGACTAAGTATAAAATTTGCTGGGCTGCGGATATGGGAATTTCGAACATTGGTTCGCATTTGCGAACAATGCTTGCCTGGGAATTGCGACATCTTCGTTCGCATTTGCAAACTCAGGTCTGGAGGCCATCCTTCGCATTTGCGAGAAAATGGGTCGCATTTGCGACCCTATGCCTAGACCCCAGGCTTCGCTTTTGCGAGCAAGTGATCGCATTTGCGATCTTGCCCAGCCATCCCCCTTCTTCATATTTGCGATGGGGAATTCATAATTGCGACTCTCGCATTTGCGAGAATATTTTCGCAAATGCGAGAATACCAGACCTGACCTGCAATTTTTTTTTTCAAAGTTCAAAAATTTGCAACTCGACACCTATCCAAAACTCACCCGAGCTCTCGGGGCTCCAAATCAAACAAGCACACAACCTCAAAAACATCCTACGGACTTACTTGTGCGATCAAATCGCCAAAATAACATCATATACATAGAATGAAGCCTCAAAACACATGATTTTTCTTCTAAACTTCATGAACTTTAAAACTTGGAACTTATAGTCCGAAACACGTCAAACGACGTCCGATTTCGACCAAACTTCACAGAAAGCGCTTAAACAATATATAAGACTTGTACCGGGCGTCGGAACCAAAATACGAGCCCGATACCCTAGTCATTTAATCAATTTTCATTTCCATTTTCCTTAACAATTTCAGAAAAACAATTTAACAGAAAAATTCTTTTACTCGGGTTCTAGACCTCGGATTTTGACTCCAGGCACATGCTAGAGTCCTATATTTTTCTACGGACCCTCCAGGACCGTCAAATCACGGGTCCGGGTCCGTTTACCAAAAATGTTGACCGAAGTCAACTTTAATCATATTAATATCAAAATTCTTCAAATTTTTCACAAATTTCACATATTTCAACATAGAAGCTTTCCGGCCACGTGCCCGACTGTGCACGCAAATCGAGACAAGTAAATATGAGGTTTCCAAGGCATCGGAAGCACGGAACGAGTGAGAAAATAGGTAATGACTCTTTGGGTCGTCACATCCTCCACCTCTAAAACAATCGTTCGTCCTCGAACAGAGAAAAGAAAGAAGTACCTGAGTCGGGGAACAAATATGGATAACGGCCCCGCATGTCAGACTCGGACTCCCAGGTCGAGGCCTCAGGGGGCTGACCTCTCCACTGAACACGAACAGAGGGAAAACTCCTAGATCTTAATTGACTAACCTGCCGGTCTAGAATAGCTATCGGCTCCTCCTCATAAGATAAATCCTTGTCCAACTGGACATTGCTGAAGTCTAACACATGGGTAGGATCGCCGTGATACCTCCGAAGCATAGACACATGAAAAACTGGATGTACGACTGATAAGCTAGGTGGAAATGCAAGTCTATAAAACACCTCTCCTACTCGATCAAGAATCTCAAACGGACCAATGTACCTAAGGCTGAGCTTGCCCTTCTTTCCGAAAATCATCACGCCCTTCGTAGGCGATACGCGGAGCATTACCCGCTCACCAACCATAAAAGCCACATCTCGAACCTTACGGTCTGCATAACTCTTTTGCCGCGACTGAGCCGAACGAAGTCTGCCTTGAATGATCTTGACCTTATCTAAGGCCTCCTGAACGGAGTCTGTACCCAATAACCGAGCCTCTCCCGGCTCAAACCATCCGATTGGAGACTGACATCGCCTACCATACAACGCCTCATACGGAGCCATCTGAATGCTGGACTGGTAGCTATTGTTGTAGGCGAACTCTGCTAAAGGCAAAAATTGGTCCCACGAGCCTCCAAAATCAATGACACAAGCCCGGAGCATTCTCCAATATCTGAATAGTCCTCTCGGACTGGCCGTCCGTCTGAGGATGGAACGCTGTGCTCAACTGAAACTGGGTGCCTAACTCTTGCTGAACCGCTCTCTAGAAGCGCGAGGTAAACTGCGTACCCCGATCTGAAATGATAGATACCGGTATACCATGAAGGCGAACAATCTCCCGGATATAAATCTCCGTTAACCTCTCGGATGAATAGGAGACTGCTACTGGAATGAAGTGTGCTGACTTGGTCAGCCTATCAACAATGACCCAAATAGCATCAAACTTCTTCCGGGTAAACAGAAGTCCAGTAATGAAATCTATGGTAATCCTCTCCCATTTCCACTCGGGTAGTTCAATCCTCTGAAACAAACCGTCGGGCCTTTGATGCTCATATTTGACCTGCTGACAGTTCAAACACCGAGCCACATACGCAACAATATCCTTCTTCATTCTACGCCACCAATAATGCTGCCGCAAGTCCTGATACATCTTCGCGGCGCCCGGGTGAATAGAATACCGGGAACTATGAGCCTCCGCTAAGAACAACTCTCGAATCCCATCAACATTGGGCACATAAACTCGTCCCTACAATCTCAACACACCATTATCATCTAAGGTCACCTTCATGGCACCTCCACGCTGCACCGTGTCCCTCAGGACACACAAATGGGGATCATCAAACTGCCTATCACGGATACGCTCCAATAGAGAAGAACGAGCGACAGTGCAAGCCAATACCCTGCTGGGCTCAGAAATATCTAATATCATGAATCGATTGGCCAAGGCCTGAACATCTAAAGCAAGCAGCCTCTGCATGACCGGGATATAAGCAAGACTACCCATGCTGGCAGACTTCCTACTCAATGCATCAGCCACCACATTGGCCTTTCCCGGGTGATATAAGATAGTAACATCATAGTCTTTCAACAACTCTAGCCATCTCCTCTGTATCACATTCAACTCCTTCTTCTTGAACAGGTACTGAAGGCTCTGGTGATCCGTGTACACCTCACACATCACTCCATATAGGTAATGCCTCCAAATTTTCAAAGCATGAACAACTGCTGCCAACTCTAGATCATGAACCGGATAATTCTTCTCATGGATCTTCAACTGCCTCGAAGCATAGGCAATGACTTTGCCATCCTACATCAATACTGCTCCTAGCTCAATACGGGAAGCATCACAATAAACTGTGTAAGGCCCTGAACCCGTGGGCAAAACCAACACCGGTGCCATAGTAAGAGCTGTCTTGAGCTTCAGAAAGCTCGCCTCACACTCGTCTGACCACCTCAACTGGACACCCTTCTGGGTCAATCTAGTCATCGGGGCTGCAATAGAAGAAAATCCCTCTACGAACCGACGGTAATAACCGGCTAGCCCCAATAAACTTCGAATCTCGGTCACTGAAGCTGGTCGAGGCCAATTCTTGACTGCCTCAATCTTCTTCGGGTCCACCTGAATACCCTCTGCTGATACAATATGACCCAGAAATACAACCGAACTCAGCCAGAACTCGCACTTCAGAAACTTAGCATATAGCTGACTATCCTTCAGAGTCTGAAGAACCACTCTGAGGTGCTGCTCGTGCTCTTCCTGGCTGCGGGAGTACACCAGGATATCATCAATAAAGACTATCACGAATTAGTCTAGATATGGCCTGAACACTCGGTTCATCAATTCCATAAATGTTGTTGGGGCATTGGTCAACCCAAATGACATGACTAAAAACTCGTAGTGCCCATACCGAGTGCAGAATGCTGTCTTAGGGACGTCATACATCCTAATCCTCAGCTGATGGTAGCCAGATCTCAAGTCTATCTTTGAGAACACCTTTGCTCCCTGAAGTTGGTCAAACAGGTCATCAATCCTCGGCAGTGGATACTTGTTCTTTATCGTCACTTTGTTCAATTGTCGGTAATCAATACACATCCGTATCGATCCATCCTTCTTCTTCACAAATAACACCGGCGCACCCCAAGGAGAAACACTTTAACTCTCTAGTAAATCCTGCAACTGGTCCTTTAACTCCTTCAACTCTGGCGGGGCCATGCGATACGGTGAAATAGAAATGGGCTGCATGCCTCGAGCCAAATCAATACAGAAATCAATATCCCTGTCGGGCGGTATACCCGACAGGTCTGAAGGAAAAACCTCGGGGAACTCTCGAACAATAGGAACATAGTCAATAGAAGGAACCTCTGCGCTGGAGTCACGAACATAAGACAGATAAGCTAAACATCCCTTCTCAACCATGCATCGAGCCTTAATATATGAAATAACACTGCGGGTGGCATGACCTAGGGTCCCTCTCTACTCTAGTCGGGGCAATTCTAGCAATGCTAAGGTCACGGTCTTGGCGTGACAATCTAAGATAGCATGATACTGGGACAACCAATCCATCCCCCAAATAACGTCGAAATCCACCATATCTAAAAGCAGTAAATCAACACGGGTCTTAAGACCCTCAAACACAACCACACAGGAACGATGCACCCGGTCGACTACTATGGAGTCGCTCTCCGGTGTAGATACATAAACAGGAATGCCCAAAGCATAACTAGACATAGTCAGGCAGGGTGCAAAATAGGATGACACATATGAATATGTAGACCCAGGGTCAAATAGCACTGATGCATCTCTATCACAAACCAGAATAGTACCTGTAATAACGGCATCTGACGACTCGGCCTCTAGTCTGGCTGGCAAGGCATAGAACCGGGGCTCAGCCCCATCTCCCTGAACCATGTCTCTGGGACGATCGGCTACCGGCTGGCCCCTACCTCTGGCGGCTCGACCTCCACCTCTATGATCTTTACCCCCGCCCCTGGCTAGCTGGGCAGGTTGTGGGTCACTTGGTGCCTGAATCATGGGGCGAGGACCCTGCTGCTGCGACTGTGTACCCCTCAATCTCGGGCAAGCTCTCCTGATGTGACCATACTCACCACACTCATAACATCCCTCCGTACGATGAGACTGGCCCTGATGACCCAAATGACCTCCACGAAAACTCTGAAGAGGTTGTGCACTGATGAGAGCTGGCGGTGCAATGAGTGACTGCTGATCGGAATACTTCCCACGAAATCCATGATCACCTGGAACACCATGCGAAGCCTGGAGGGCTGACTGAAAGGGCCTGGAAGGCTGACCCCTATCATAAGAATCCCTGCCTCTAGATGAGGCACCACTGAATCGACCTAAGTGACGGGGTCTCTTGTTTGCCCTATGACCAACCCCCTGTCGCAGAACCATCTCGATTCTCCGGGCCACATTGGCTGCCTCCTGAAAGGTAATGTCATTATTCGCCTCCCTGTCCATCTGAAGACAAATAGGCTGAATCAAACCATCAATGAATCTCCTCACCCTCTCCCTATCAGTGGGGAGTATGGCGAGGGCATGGCGAGCCAGATCGATAAACCGGGTCTCATACTGGGTGACCGTCATAGACCCCTACTGGAGGCGCTCAAACTGCCTCCGGTAAGCATCCCTCTGAATAACGGGAAGAAACTTCTCTAGAACCAACTCTGAAAACTGATCCCAAGTCAAAGGCGGCTACCCTGCTGGTCTGGCTAAACAGTAATCCCTCCACCAAGTCTTGGCGGATCCAGATAGACGAAAAGCCGCAAAATCAACTCCATTGGACTCCACAATGCTCATGTTCCGAAGAATCTCGTGGCAGCTATATAAGAAATCCTGGGGGTCCTTAGAAGAAGCTCCGCTGAATGTAGCAGTGAAGAGCTTGGTGAACCTGCTAACTACCACAGCTGATTGAATCGGTGGAATCTGAGCCTGGGGAGCTACCTACTTCGGAGTACGTGCAGCAGGAGTCTGGGCTCCTCCTCCAGCTTGGGAAGTGGCTGGTGCAGCAGGAAGCAATCCTGCTCGGGTGACACTCTCCATGAGGCCAACCAACCGACCCAAGGCATCTTGAAGAACTGGGGTAGCAATAAACCCTTCTGGGACCTGAGCTGGGCCCACCGGAACTGTTTAGGCTGGGGCCGGAACCTCTTCGTCAAGGTCAACCTGAGGCTCCGCCATTGGTGCTGCTACTGGTGGCTGGGCTCTGCCCCTACCTCGTCCCCTAGCATGGCCACGTCCTCTGCCCCTAGCGGGAGCTGCCTGGGACTCTGACTGCTGATCGGTGGATGAGGAAGCGCGTGTTCTCGCCATCTGCGAAAGAATAGAGTAGAAATTCAATCACTATTTGAGAAACCAAATCGCACGACAAGAAAGAACAAATGAGAAATTTTTCCTAACTCAATAGACTCTGGGGAACAAGTACAGACGTCTCCGTACCTACACCTCAGACTCTACTAAGTTTGTCCGTGAGTTGTGAGACCTATGTTACCTAGGGCTTTGATACCAACTTGTCACGACCTGGATTTCCCACCGACGGGATCGTGATGGTGCCTACTCGTGGTAGCTAGTCAATCCTACTCAATTACCTTTCCATTACTAAACAATTATTTCAGCAGTTTTTAGCATCAATAAAGAACATGAAATTTAATAATAACAATAGCGGAAGTCTGATTTATAAATACTAATCAAAATGCACTTGTCAATAATAGCCTCTATCCAAGATTTGGTGTCACATTACTCACGAACTACTAAGAATAAACCAAATACAAAGGTCTGAAAGAAACACATAAGCTGTCTGACTCGAAAACAAAGAGGCAGCAGTCTGAAAGAGAACATGAAGAAGAGACACCGGGCCTGCAGACGCCTGCAAGGCTACCTCAGTCTCGTAAAAATGAAAACCTGCTCCTGCACTACTGCTGCTCCTCAAAACCTGGACCTGTACAAAAATGCACAAAAGTGTAGCATCAGCACAACCGACCCCATGTGCTGGTAAGTGTCTAGCCTAACCCCGGCGAAGTAGTGACGAGGCTAGACTGGACACCACATAAAGCTGTGCAGTTATAAATATACATCAGAAAATCGAATACAATGCAATTAACAACATGGGAGGGGGAAACATGCTATGGGGAGATACAATATCAACAGTAATCCCAAGTAACAAACTAGAACAGATTAAATTCACAATGAACAAGGAATCAATACATCAATACAAACATATGGTATCAGTAACTGTTGCGGCGTGCAACCCGCTCCACAATTATCACTGTTGTGGCTTGCAACCCGCTCCACAAATATCACTGTTGCGGCGTGCAACCCGACCCGTACCATTTATCAGGTACCACTGTTGCGGCGCGCAACCCGATCCTTAATATTATTGTTGCGGCGTACAACCTGCTCCTCAACCAACAGTCACAATTAAGGGACATAACAATAAGCAAACATTTGACAAAAATCCCGGCAAGAGAGAGAACCCAACAAGTTCAACCAAACGTCCCGGCAAGGGAATAATCAACACGCTTTCTCTTTCTTACTTTTCTTATCTGATAATTCACTTTACCCTTTTTGAGCCAATGCTCCAAAGAATCAAATGATCCTATCACCGTTCACATGTTATTCACAACATATAGTAATTCTCCAATAGATATGAAGTTCACAACCAATTCATGATAATCACATTATAAGGACTCACGGTCGTGCTAGACACCAATGTATAGATACTCATCACCATGACTATACATCGTACTCAATTACATAGCAATTAGCAACAAGACTCAACTCCTATTCCCTCAAGCTAGGGTTAAACCAAACACTTACGTCAAAGCCTTGAAATCCACTTAATCCTCAACTATAGCTTTATCTCGCGGTTCCACCTCCAATTCGCTCGAATCTAATCACAAATTGTTCAATTACTTTAATAAACACTATATGAGTCAATTTGAATGCATAAAAATAATTTTCCCAAGTTTTTTCCAAAAATTCCAAAAACACCCCTGGGCCCACGTTGTCAAAACCCGAGGTTCAAACCAAAACCCGGTTACCCTTTCCCCCACGAACTCAAATATATAATTTGTTTTGAAATCGGGCCTCAAATCGAGGTCCAACTCCCCAATTTATGGAAAACCTAGGTTCTACCCAAAAACCCCAATTTCACCAATGAAAATCCTTGATTCAAAAAGGAAAACATGTTTAATGATGTTAAAGATTGAAATAATCGAGTAAAAATTAACTTACAAGTGATTTGGGATGAAGTTTGCTATTGAAAAATCGCCTATGGTGTCTGGGTTTTGAAAGAATGGTAAAAACTGATGAAAATTCGACTAAGTATAAAATTTAATGAGCTGCGGATATGGGAATTGCGAACATTGGTTCGCATTTGCGAACAATGCTTGCTTGGGAATTGCGACATCTTCGTACGCATTTGCGAACTTAGGTCTGGAGGCCATCCTTCGCATTTGCGAGAAAATGCCCAGACCCCAGGCTTCGCTTTTGCGAGCAAGTGATCGCATTTGTGATCTGGCCCAGCCTTCCCCCTTCTTCGCATTTGCGATGGGGAATCCATAATTGCGACTCTCGCATTTGCGAGAATATTTTCGCAAATGCGAGAATACCAGACCTGACCTGCAATTTTTTTTTTCAAAGTTCAAAAATTTGCAACTCGACACCTATCCAAAACTCACCTGAGCCCTCGGGGCTCCAAACCAAACAAGCACACAACCTCAAAAATATCCTACGGACTTACTTATGCGATCAAATCGCCAAAATAACATCATATACATAGAATGAAGCCTCAAAACACATAATTTTTCTTCTAAACTTCATGAACTTTCAAACTTGGAACTTATAGTCCGAAACACGTCAAACGACGTCTGATTTCGACCAAACTTCACAGAAAGCGCTTAAGCAATATATAAGACTTGTACCGGGCGTCGGAACCAAAATACGAGCCCGATACCCTAGTATTTTAATCAATTTCCATTTCCATTTTTCTTAACTATTTCAGAAAAACAATTTAACAGGAAAATTCTTTTACTCGAGTTCTAGACCTCGGATTTCGACTCCGGGCACATGCCCGAGTCCCATATTTTTCTACGGACCCTCCGGGACCGTCAAATCACGGGTCCGGATCCGTTTACCAAAAATGTTGACCGAAGTCAACTTTAATCATATTAATATAAAAATTCTTCAAATTTTTCACAGATTTCACATATTTCAACATAGAAGCTTTCCGGCCACGCGCCCGGACTGTGCACGTAAATCGAGACAAGTAAAAATAAGGTTTTCAAGGCCTCGAAAGCACGGAACGAGTGAGGAAACTGGTGATGACCCTTTGGGTCGTCACATATAGCATCTCAAACCATTAGGTATATTCTTCTGGATCATCGTGCAAGATATACAAGTCATAAACAAACAACAAAATTCTAACCTCCTAACCTCAGAGACGGACTTTGACTTACCAAATTTAAGCTCGCTCACCTACTCTATCAAAGAAGCTAATAACATCACCTATCTATTATGAAACAAGTGTCCTCACAACAAAAAATAGTCCATACACTCAAATAAAATAATTCACATGTATGCACAAAGAACCATAGGCTTGCCCATTATGTACATCTCTACTAATTAAGCATGCTCGACCAGAATCAAATAGGACTTTAACGGGTTGTAATGTTAGCTAAGGGACGTGTAGTAAAATTATATAATAGTGACTTACACTTCCCTAAGCACTTTGCACTTTTTGACTTTATCACCCATTATTTTCTACTTTTCACTTTATTTTTCAGCCCTCTCTTCATCAATTGTTTCACAAATATTTTCTCATATCAAGAACGTTTCATTTTTTCAAAACATTTTTTTCATTCTTTTTTCACATAACATTCCTTTCAAGAAGTTCTTTTCATCACTTTTTAGCTATCGTTAGTCACCATTTTTCACATAATCATCCTTTCTTCAAATTTATCACTTAATATCATAGTCTAGGAAACAGTGCTCAAGAAAGCCGAGTGCAAAAACTAGGGATGCAACAAATGGGTCAAGGTAAAAATACGGTTTCCAAACAAAAGGCTACAGGCTCAAAGGGCTACCTAGTGGTACAATATCTGAAAAGGCTAAAATTCACATGACATATCAAAGAAAGCCTATTATCATCTTCTAAACAGAGCAACACTTTTATTTCGCTTCAATAGCATGCAGGGCAAGTTCTAGACTAAGATGCATAACATGGAATATATGTAAGAAATCCTCACCACACATGGCACAAGTATCAATCAAGATGGATCAATTCTACTCTAAAACAGACAGGATCATAGAGAACAACAAATTAAGAATAAGTTATATACAGAGTCACAACCTTAGGCTTAGGTGTCAGAAAGTCTGCTATTCTATTCATTACTCGAGTACTCAGAAGAAAGTACTTCTCAAACTCAGGCCTAAATATGCTAGTATCAAACAAGTTACATAAGTTTTTCTTCTCTCTTTTTCTACTCCTAAAAAAAATACTAAAATAAAAAAAAATAAAAAATTACCCGGTTCAAGTTACATCCCCTGAAAAAGAACCGATGCAAAAAGAAAAACCAAATGGTATTATTATCTAACTAAACTAACTAAAACTATAAATAAAAGATTTTTGAATTTTTTTATTATTGGACCTCAATCCCTCAAGAAAGTTGTCCTCAAAATCCATCGTCGGGAAAAGTCCCAATTTTCTAATTTTTTTTCATTTTTTTTAAACAAAAACTACTACAATAAGAACGAGTACTACAACTAAACTAAGATAGCATAGAAAATCACCGAGACAATCTCCTTACCCCACGCTTAAAATTGTGCAATATCCTCAATACACAATGAAAATAAGAATAGGGTAAAAGAGACTTCCTGGTAGGCCAAAGGCCGAAACATTAGCAGCTCACGAGATACTCAGACTTCTCCCAAGTAGGATCCTTTGTGCGGGTACCTCACACTTAGTTTCAACCACTTGCTCTCTTTTGTACATGCCTATTGGATTTGACTCCATGCTCGTACTCCATGCGCGGAACGACGCCATCACTTTCACCATTTTTCCTTCCACTTTGAAGATATGAATTGTGCCCTTAATTTTGCATCAATTTTTCTGTCACGTTCCACGGGCGGTGCTGTAAAAATAAAGGAACCAAGCAATAGATATCGCATATTGCACTTCTTGGCCCTTAAGTGAGGAATGCCGTTTTGTTTCCTTGGTGTGGGAAATTTCAGAATATAAACACTTTGTTCCTCATTCATTGACTCCTCTATATGCTCGGCTGGATCAATTCCCATGTCGCCAACCAAACATAATGTTGAAAAGTATATAGAATGATTTTTAATATGCTCCAACTCCAAAATTGCATTATTTTTGGCATCCTCAATTTTATACTCTTCGTCAACCTTGGTATCATTAATAATATTTTGGTCTAACAATTGGTATTCTCGTTTTAGCTCCTCAATTTAGTCTAGAAGATCTTTTTCAGCTTCACACATCTTATCACTAAATTGTTGGGCGTTACATGCATCAACATTTGCACTCATATCTTTATCCAAGTTCCACACATCTAAGCTAAACCTGTCAATTTCATGTGCAAGATCAACTCTCTCCTTAAACCAATCATTTAACAACGTTGTTAGCAAACAACACCGTTGCGCATATTCTTTTAACCGATAATGTTCATCACAATACCAACCCTTACTCCCATATTCAAATTCAAACTTCCAAGATATCAGGACATGACAATCCCAAAAATGCGAGCCATAAAAATCTTCTATCAAACATGCGTCTTCATCAATAACCTTATCTCTGTATGCTTCATCCACATATGTCATGCTGAGAGAACTAGAAACACACTAAGAGAAAAATCAATCAAATAGTTATAAAATTAAAAATATTTACAAAGAAAAAAATAAAACTTGTAAAGATAATAGTAAAAGTCTAATTTAGTAGAATAGTTAATTTCTAAGTCTCCAGCAACGGCACCAAAAACTTGTTACTCCAAAACACATACGCAAGTATACATGGTCGACAAGTAATATAGGATTGTAAAGTTCAGATATCGTACTCACAGGGACTCGTGATTAACTATCAACTAAATTAAACCAAATAATTAATCTATTCAAGCGAATCCTAACATATGAATATTTAACTAAAATTAATCTAGAGTAACAAACTAAGAGATTAAAGAAAACAAGTTGGTGAAATAAGACACGAATTCAATGTGAGTGAATATTCTAGAGATATGGGTTAGATAACAATCTCGTTGAATTTTCACTTAAATCGTCTAATTAATTTATCTGGTTTATTGGTTGACAGGGTTAATATAGCTTGTAGCCTTCTTCCAAAGTACAACTCGCCTATTCAAGATAACCTAGCGCCTATATTTCTATGGAATTAGGATTAACAACAATGCATTTATAATTCCTGTATAATAACCAAGCAAGATGATTAGGTATATTCCTATCCTAACCGCAAATCCGCCTCCCCCCTCCCCCCGAGTTAAGATCTTACTATACTCAATCTTATATGCAATCTAGAATTCCCTCTCCCGAGTTCAATCCTAGATTCGTAGATAGTATTCAATTGGTGATCAAACAATCAAATAATTAAGCGCAAGATTGAATAAATAAACCAATATAATAAAATAATTAAAATAATTTAATCTTCAAACTACAACGTTCATGTATCACCGAAAACTCTAGAAATGAGAAACTATGAATTAAAGGAAGAGAAGAGAAGAAAAACTAGTTAGAAACCTCCTCCAAGCATGGTGTGTGTTACCCCACGTGAATTATCCTTCAAATTATATTTAATCCTCTCCAAATTAGGTTTAGGACCCCTTTTATACGAGTTAGAATCGTATAGGGCCGAAATAACGTTTTCCCGAACGAACTAGAAAAACCCTCGTAACACAGCGTCCAGTCGGCGCTAAAGGCAGAATTTTTTTACGTTCGAATTCCTTCACTTCAATTCACTTCTTTGTATTTTTTGTTTATTTAATATGTAATCATGAGGATAATGATGATACCCTCCTTTTTTGTCTCATCTCTTTTTTCCTTTTTGATAACAACTAGATCGGGAATCCAAACTAGAGTAAGAATTTGAGAAGTAAATGCGGAAGTAATAACAACAGGGAATTGAACAACTAGAATTAAAGAGATGAAAATAACGGATATGGGAAAGATTCAAGGAAAGGATTTCCAAGAACTTCCAAGAACACAAGTTCTATAGCCTTGACAAGATCAAAGTAACAACGTCTTGATTTATGGATGAAATCAAACGCCTTTACTTAAAAGCAAATCAAAACAATAGATTCGGATCTTGACCGCTTTACGAGTAACTTGAGACAACAATTAATAACTAATATTAATCGCCTTCTAAGAATACCACAAAGGAATCAAAGATATCATAAAAGAGAAGTAATCTTACTACCTTGAACTATGAACTAGTAAAGGTTGAAAGATAAATCTCAAAGCACAAGTAACAAAGGTTCAAAAGAACTCTCAAAGTATGATATACTTAATCAATAATGTTGTGTCTTATGAATGAGAAGAACCCCTTATTTATAGGAGTAAAAAAAAACCTTAAAATAATGTAGGGGGTTGCTATAAAGTCATCTAAATTAGGTAGGGGCATTTAGGGGTCATAATAGCCATCAATATTAAATGGTGGGGTGGACAAGACCCTTTGGGGCAGATTTGGGCCTTAAAACAACTAGTTTGGGCCATTGGTTTTGAACCCAATTGGGCTCCTTCTGTAACACCTCCATTTGGTCCTCTTTTAAGCTCATTTTGAGCCCATTTGGTGTACTTCAAGAGCTGATTTGGGTGACCCAATCTTTCTCCTCTTTGACTTCAATTTGAACCACCATATAATTGTAAAACTTACACAATTCTTCACATTTGGGCTTGAGCACTTCCTCTATAGTTAGAAGCTTCTTTATTTGATATTGAAGTCCAGCAACCTTAGTCTTCACTTCTTTAGCTTGAGATCTTGTATATGGCCTTCTTGGAGCATCCAAAACTCCATCCTTTTCAGTGATACTATCATTCCCCTCTTTTTGAAAAGAATTCGTCCCCGAATTCGATCCTACATCAAACAAAGACAAGTCAGCAACATTGAATGTAGCACTTACTTGAAACTCACCAGGAAGGTCCAGCTTGTAAGCATTGTCTCCAATCCTTTCAAGGACTTGAAAGCGGCCATCTCCTCTAGGATGCAACTTTGACTTCCTTTTGGAAGGAAATCTTTCCTTTCTAAAGTAAACCCAAATTAAATCTCCAGGTTTAAAAATAACTTGTTTTCGACCTTTATTTTTTCTCAAGGCAGTTTGCTCATTTTTCTTCTCAATTGCAAGCCTTGTTTGCTCATGAATTGTTTTCATCATCTCAGACTTTGTCCTACCATCAAGATTAGCAATATCATTAGTAGGTAATGGTAATAAATCAAGTGGAGTAAAGGGATTAAAGCCATAAAAAACCTTAAAAGGAGACATGCCTGTAGAAGAATGAATTGTTCTATTGTAAGCAAATTCAATCATAGGTAAGTG